>BJCN01328080.1:0-10192 GCA_018326445.1 Flaveria brownii
AATAATAATAATAATAATAATAATAATAATAATAATAATAATAATAATAATAATGATGATGATGATAAAATTTCATGCGCTAAGGAGTTTCGAGACCCACACTTCCCCAAAGTGTCTTCCAGTTTAAAAAAGTGGAAATTTCTTTAGTCGCACTTAAATAAAACTGGGAAGAATAGACTTCAGCTTTTAACTTTTCTCTTTTAAAGATTCATGTATATAACTTTATCTTTTCTTTTGTGTAGGATTCGGAAAGTTTGGATAGCGTCTGAAGGAGGTCAGAGGCGTGTTGCAATATGGCGTTGCGTTGTGTTAGGATTTTGTGAATTAAGTGAGATTCAACACTCAGTGATAAGGTTCATTCCCATGTCTTCTCGGCTTGCACAAACTTACAAGTCTCGTCAAAAATTAAGTTGAGAGTGGTTGATTTCTGTCTTGATCCTGCATTTTCAAATCTCCCTCATCCTCATGCCATAAATAAATTGCATGTCAAACTCCTCTACTATGCGTATGCATTGACTTGGAGTGATGATCTTCCCTGTTATACATGAGTATAGACATGAAGCTCTTATCAACAGTCTCAAAATGATGATCTTCTCTTTTATACATGAGTACAGACCTGACACTCTCAACATCTTGCTCAAATGCTCATCTCCTCTGTCATACATGAGTATAGACCTAGAGCTTTGATCATCCTTCCATAATATACCATTATGTCCATCAATAAATGTCCAATGCTCTGTATCAACCCATCTCAGAATCAATGATTACACTAAAAAGACCATGATGACGAGTTGACTTCTTTACCGAATGACTACGGGAACCAAGTTACTTGAGCGTTCTTAATCAAACACAAAACATGATAAAATCTATTATAGGTTACCCGTTGAAAAGAATACGGCATGGGTTTAAATGGATAACCATATTGGCAATCCCGCTAATGTTTGATTCTTAAGACGATTTCTTGCAAAAGCGTGTCTGATATTCTTGTCGTTGTTTTTACTTTTTATTTTCTTTCAAGTCTATCATGTGGTTGGAGAAGTCCCCTTTTACATTTAAAAACTATTATTTCGCTATGCAAAACTATTGGTTCGTTGTGCGAAACTACTCTTTCGCTGACTGGCTCTACATGCGAAACTATAGCTTCATTGGTTGTATCGCATGACATAAGTTTTACCTTGTTCCATGCAAATCTATAGTTTCGGCCAATGTGAAATTATGTAGTATAAATAACTGTTTTGTTCTTTACTTCGCCATTTGCGAAATAACCCTTATTTTTGAATTCCAACTGATTGCTTAAGCCTGGATAATCTAACAAAGATTATTACTTTGACTTCTAATTGTTTCAACCGGTAACCGGATCTTGCAACTCTATAGTTTCATAGGCCTTGTGAAACTATACTTTCCCAATGAGAAACTATAGTTTCTCAATATGAAACTATAGATTCTCCTTGGTTGTATGAATCTATAGTTTCATAGGCTCATGCGAAACTATACTTACCAACGTGAAACTATAGTTTCTCTGTGTAAAACTATGGTTTCTCTGTGCGAAACTATGGTTTCTCACATGTACTTTCAACAGACAAGTTTCTCTTGACTTGTGTGAAGCTACAGTTTCGTACCTTCTATGAAACTATGGATTATGGGATTTTCGCTGATTGTGCTGCCTCTGGGCATAACTTTTCTTGAAAGATCACATATCTGCTGGAGAACATGTATATTGATAAGAGATGGAAGTACATTAAAACTTTAATTCCTTTGGAGGAACAGAGGGTATCAGTAAGTGGAATGAATGTTAGAAAGATTAAAAAGATGAATAAGTACACTAAAGATTAAGAAGACGAAGAAGTACACTAGAGGAGGAGTTGAGGAAAAAGATAAAGAAGAAGGGTGTAAAGATGTCATCTTCCTCTACTAAGCCAAAATTCTATGTAGTGGATGGTATATCAATGACATATGTGGCTCAGAGGAGTTCTGCTGATAGAGATATAATTGAGATGGATAAAGAGAACTGGTTCACTAAGGTGGAAGAGCCAGAGAAACTAACCCCACTCTTCCAAAACATTAAAGAACCAGAGAGGAATGAGCCAAATAAGAAGATTGTAAGCTGGAAGTACAACTCAAAGTTGAAGATGTTTATGATCAAAAGGTGTAGAGGGGGGATCTCATATCAGCATAAAAGGAAGGCGTTTAAAACCCTTCCTAAGTTGGATTTGAGAAGATTAGCGGAGATCCCCCTGCTAGATTCTGGTTTGAGTGAACGCGCCACTATGCTAGAACATGAGATCCGTTAGGGCATTCAAGACAATTTTGATGTTTTTGGGTTTATGAAGTCTGATAGGAGGAGATCAAAGAAGGATCTAGACTGGGAGACAAGAAAAGGAAATATTATACTGATGTAAAACCTACTAGGACCGTCAACAGGGTGAGGATACCGGATCAACAACCATCTAGACATTAGAAGTTTTAGAGGTGGTATTATGACAACCAAACTGGTGAAGCAGTAGTGAAGGTGAATAATAGAGATGAAATAATATCATTTGATCTTATGGAGGTATTCTCATTTAGTGATAATGATGTGAAGGTTTTATGTGAGAATAAGATAAAGTTTAGGACAAGATAGGCTGAAGCCAACTTATTTAAGAGGGTAGCAAACAAAGCTCAGGGAGTGAGATGGGAAATTATGGAACTCAAAAAGAGTGTTAGAGCTTCTTGAAGATTATCATCTAGTCTTTAGATCTCTTTTGTATAAGTTGTGTCATAGTATAGGGACTAGTTTGTAAATATTTGTTCCTTTATTTATTGATAGTATAAATAGCTTAAATGTGTGTATGCATTAGACTAGACTAGCCAGACTAGAGTTGTAACTGCTACATACACTTGTAATTGTCTTTCCTTCTATCAATGAACAACTATGATTTTTTCTTGATTGTTTGCATTGATTTGATTACATTTGTATGTTTTTGATTGAATTGATTTCTAACATCATCATAGACCGATTCATTTAATCCTGTCAAATGGTATCAGAGCTGTTGGTTCAGTGATTGAGCTTGTACGGACTTACAAACTCATAAATCACTAGAATCTGTGATTGATAAACAATTTGATTGAAATATTGTTGATTTCAGTTGCGTTTCATCACTAGAAACATGAATTGAATCACAATTTGTAGTACAACTAGTTAAAAATCAGTGAATTGATTGAATTTCTGTTTGAAACTATTCTTCACAATCGAACTTAAAATTTGAACAAAAGAGTGATTTGTTGTTGTTAATTGAAGAAATTGAAGATTAAGGATAGTTAATCGGTCTAAAAACTACCTAATTAGAAGTTCTTAGATCAATTCATCAAGTTTTGAAGAATTCAAAAGAATTGAGTTCGTTATGTTCATAAGAACTTGTTGAAGTTGGCACATTAGGGTTGAAACATTGCTAAAAATTGCCTGTCTTAGACGCTTGACAACTGTTCAGGTGTTTTTGAAGTAGGCGTTTTACTAGTGGTGAGACGTTTTTCAACTGTTTGGGCACTTTGAAATTACTCAGAGAGCAAGTGATTCTAGGCGCATCACAACTATTTGGACGCATTTGAACTATTTAGGTGTCTGACAACCGTTCGGGCGCATTTTAACTGTTCAGGCATGTCAAAGTTGGGCGTTTTTTGAGAATTATTTTAAGGCAATCCCATAGTTGTTTCTAAGTTAGAAGTACCACAACTGTTGGGACGTTTTAGTACTGTTCAGGCCCATCACTTTAACACTTAGAAAAAATTTTAAATCCAAAAATATTTTCAATTCATTTATTTAATTCAAAAACTTAAAAAACAACAAAAATATTTCTTCTTCTTAAAATCAAAATATAAAAATGGTGAAATCTGAGGATGCTGAAAATAGAGTTCCTAACTTGAAAAATAGAGTAGATTTTAAAAATTGGTCACTTAGGTTAAAACATCACCTTAATTCTATTGTTACTGATCTTTGGAAATCAATACAGAAAGGACCACCTATTCCTAGAACTACTGATGGGCCTGATAGGGGATTTGTCTATACTAAAGATTCATCAGAACCTTACCCTGAAGATGGTCTACAAGGTGATGATCTTAGACAGGTTAAGAATGATAATGAAGTTTATTCTGTGATGTGTAAACGACTACCTCTTGAAGTCCTAGCCAGGCTTGATGGATACCAAACTGGATACACAATGTATAAAGCTTTAAAGACAATCTGTGAAGGTGGTAAAGAGATCTAAAATCTCAAAAAGCAAAACTGAAGAGCCAGTTAGAGCTTTTTCAACATTTATCTGGTGAAAGCATCAAGCAAATGATGAACAGATATGTGCAGCTTACCACTGAGATGCCAACAGCTGGGATTACACATGATCTTGAAGATCTAAACATTAGACTTATCAATGCTTTACCATCATCTTGAAAACAAACAGAGACATTATTAAAACATACAAATAAATTCCCTATGGATCTCGATCTGTTGATTGCCAAGATTGAATCTGTGGAAATTGATGAAAGTTCATGGAATAATGACAGAACATCCTCAATATCATTGTATCAATTTATTGCATCTCCTACAAATACTGTTAAGAATGCATTCATGGCAAAGAATGAAAGTTCACCTGAAGAATAAGGAGATCTGTTTGTTGGAGCAGGGTTCTTTACTGATTCCTCATTCACAAGTGCTCCTGCTTATGCAACTAAATCTCAACCTCAGTCTCCTCCTAATTCTCAAAGTTCTAAGCCTCAAACAGAGACTCTATCTGATAGCTATGCTAAATCTGGCAAAGTTAAGGATGTCATAAACATCCTATTAGAGGATGAAGAGTCTAAAACTGCCTTTACTGCTTTCATGGCAAGCTCTCAAGCATATCAGGGTAGTCATCTAACACAATTAGATCTTGTTTTGTAGGATTTCTTTGAAATGGATCCCAAATATGTAGAAGAAATGCATCTGAACTGGCAGATGGTGATGATTGCCTACAGAACACAGAAAGACTCGTATGTCAACAGGAAATACAAGTCTAGTGCTAATAAGACTGTTGGATTTGACAAGTCAAAGTCGAGGTGTTTCAACTGCAATAGTTATGGACATTTCTCTCAGGAATGCAAAGCTCCCAGGAATAATGGAGGAAATGCTCAATCTAGTTCTGGCAATCCAATGTTTCAATAATCATCTCTTTAAAAGAATTAGAAATTGTTTCTAAACAATTAGAAGAAATGACTAAAAATATGGAACAGGAGAAGATAGCACATGATGATACTCATGTTGATCTTGCTAAGGTTAAAAGTTCGAAATGATTGTGGAGCAACTAGTGAGTGAAAGAAGAGATAAACAAAAAAAAGGATTAGGCTTCACTCATGAACCAATGCCTGAATCTATAACCAACACTCTACCAGAAAACTTTAACACACATGATAATTCTCCCGAAAATAAAGCGAAACTCAAAGCTTTTCAAAACAAGAACAAGATTTCTGACAATGAAGAAGAGACCTAATATAAAAATCTTTGAAGAAAAAGATGCTGAGAAGATCAAAATGGTCATCCCATAAAAGTTAAATCATATGAACCTAAACAGAAAAGTCAGAAAACTTGTGTTCCAACAAAATCAGTGTTGGAAGAAGTAATAATCAAAAATAAAGAAAAAGCAAAATTAGAAGAAGGAACATCAAAAGATTCAAACTTTGTTGATCTGAAAGAGAAAGATAATGAAAAAGAATCTTCACCTGAAGATGTTCAATCACAAATTAAACCAAGTTCCTCAAAATCAAAGAATTAAAGAAGATGAAGAAAATCAAGAAACTAAACTCAAACCAGTAAAATTTGTGTCTGCTGGTTTGGTAAACATGAAGTCTCTTCAAGAAGTTAAGCTAAGTCCTAAGAACAAATCACACTCTAATCTGAAAACGGGTTCAGATTCTAAGTCTTCTGCTAATGTTAAAAGATTTTGTTCCTAAGGAATCAAAGAAGGAAATTCATGTGCAAAAGCTAAAAAGTAATATGTCAAAGAACAAAATGTCAAATCAAAAGGAAATTTTGAGAAATAAAAAACAAGAAGTTAACTTTTTGACGCCAAAATATAAGAAAGAATCAAATGTTGCATCAACTTCCAAAGTTAATAAGCAGTTGTTTAACACTCCACAGAGGTATTGTGAAATTTGTGACATGTACAATCACAATACTGCTGAGTGTTTTTTCAATAAGTACTGTCACATCTGTGACATGAGGAATCATTCCACAGCAGATTGTTATTTCAACAAATACTGTACCTACTTTGATGAAAGAACTCATAACACTGAAAATTGTTACCTTAGAAAGAGTTCACCTATGAAAGGATTTGCCAATTCAAAATTGAGCAAAGGTTATGCTAACCCTCAGTATTGGAGAAATCAAACTGATGGCTTTCAAAGATAAACTAACCAACCTTCATTAGGTTTATGGTCTTTCCTAAGGAATGATTATGTAAGACCAAAACAAGTTCTGAAACATCAATTCATACAAAGATCTGTAAGAATGAATAATAAAAATGTTGACAATAAATATTTTTCAAAAATTGGTCAGTCAACTGGTATGAATGTTTAAAAAATGATCAATAATATGTGTATAATAGAATTGGTAAATTCATTAAAAACATGCCAGATTTGAATACACTTCAATGCAAGCCATTTACCATTGTTGATAAATTTGGAAAACCCACGAGTAGATACCTTAACTTAATTTCTTTGTTGTGTAGGTACGCCCGAGAAGACCACTCAACACATGGTATGTGGATAGCAGGTGCAGCCGGCACATAATAGGCAATCATGCCTTATTGCAAGACTTTAAGTTAAAGGATGGTACGCATGTCTCCTTTGGGGATGATGCAGGTGGAAAGATAACAGGACAAGGAACAATATCCAGTGGCATAATAAGCTTTGATAAAGTCAACTTCTGTTCTTAGTTCAACTTTAATCTGTTAAGCGTATCCCAAATCTGTGATAAATCATATTCTGTTCTATTTGATGATTCTTTTTGTTATGTTTTGAAGTCAGGATTTCATATTAGCAAGGATTAGGTGATTGTTAAAGCTGTTAGGGATCGAGATATATACAAACTGGATATGTCTCAAGTTGATCTGTATACAGAAACAAATTTCCTCATTGCTAAAGCTTCAAATGATGAAAGTCAGCTTTGGCATAGATGTCTCGGACATTCCAACTTCAAGAACATGAAAAAGCTTGGAGTAGGAAATCATGTTATTGGACTTCCATCCAAGAAGTTTGCAACTGCTGATAGCTGCTCAACATGTTTGAGGGGAAAGCAACATAGAGCGTCTTATAGGACAAAGCCGATAAACTCAAATACCAAACCAATCTAGATGTTGCACATGGACCTTTTTGGACCAACCAACGTCAAGAGTATTGGAAGAAAATTTTATTACTTAGTTATCATTGATGACTATACAAAATTTTCTTGGGTTTTCTTTTTGAACGCTAAATCTGAAATGACTGAATAATTAAAAGAATTCATCGTAAAAGTTGAAAATCAATTAGATCAAAAAGGGAAAATAATAATAAGTGATAATGGTACGGAATTTAAAAATGCTAATATTGACATGTTCTGTGCAGAGAAAGGAATCGCTCATCAGTTCAGTGCTCCCAGAACTCCTCAACAAAATGGACTTACTGAAAGGAAGATCAAAACACTGATTGAAGCTACATGATCTATGCTAGCAGATGCGAAAATTCTAATCACTTTCTGGGATGAAGCTATATCAACTGCGTGTTTCGTACAGAATCGAACGTTAATCGTGAAAGATTAACTAAAAACTCCATATGTGTTGATGTTTGGAAGGAAACCAAACGTAGATTTTCTTAAATAATTTGGTTGTCTAGTTATGATTCTAAATTCAAGTGATCATCTAGGAAAATTTTAAGCAAAATCTGATAATAAATTTTTTGTTGGATAAAGAAGGATGCTTATGATCTCTTATGCGTACAAGTGTATGTTGATGATATCATATTTGGTTTGGTTCTACCAGTCCAAAATTGTGCAATGAGTTCGAAGAAATCATGAAGTCGCGATTTCAAATGAGTTCTATAGGAGAAATCAATTTCTTTCTTGGACTTCAAGTTCAGCAATCTGCAGATGGTATTTTTATCAATCAAGAGAAGTTTATTGATAGGCTCTTGAAGAAATTTAAACTGCAAGATTGTCAGTCCATTAGAACTCCAGCTGATGTAAACTCCAAGATTGAGCCTGATCCGAAAGGAAAAACAGATGACTAAACATTATACAGATCTATGATTGGTTCATTGATGAATCTTACTGCATCTAGACCAGACACAATGTATGTTGTTTGTGTCTGTGCCAGGTATCAATCAGACCCGAAGAAATCTCACTTCATTTGTGTCAAAAGGATATTTAGGTATCTCAAAGGTATGCCGACTTTAGGGCTATGGTAGCCTTACGAGGAAAACTTTGAGTTACATGGATATACTAATAGTGAATATCGAAGATGTTTTCAAGATAGAAAAAGTACTATGGGTGGTTGTCAGTTTTTCGGACCCAAATTAGTCTCATGGCAATGTAAGAAACAAACAAATGTCTCCGTTTAAACCGCAAAAGCTGAGTACAAAGCTGCTTCAGCAGGATGTTCTCAAATCCTTTAGTTACAAAACCAACTACTGGATTATAGGTTCAATTTTCTTAAAACTCCAATTTACATTGATAACACTGCTGCTATGTTCATTACAGCTAATCCTATCCAACATTCAAAAACAAAACATATCAAAATTTGATATCATTTTCTCAGAGATAACTCTAAAAAAGGTTTAATCATTTTGAATCAAATTGCAACTGAAAAACAGTTGGAAGACCTATTTACTAAAGCTTTCTTACCAGTATAGTTTGAATATTTGGTAGAGTCAATTGGTCTTATTAACCATGTGTAAAATTGGTTTTTGAGCTTTTTAGTTCATTGAGTCTTAACATGATCAGAACCCTCCCTTACCTAAACAGGTCATAGCAAGAGTAACTGTCAGAGTTAATTGCTTGATTATAGTTTATGTATGCATGTTTTTTTATTAAAACAAAACCAAATACAAAAATAGAAAAATCAAGGATCAAAGATAAAAATTTAAAAACAAAAACTACAAAAGTAGAGTCTTTCTTTGTTAATTCATGTTTTAGGAATGAATCTATTTTTGCAATATGTGAGAAATGATAGTTCATTAGTGAGATCAGTTGCATATTTCACTTGACAGTAAAGTCTGACAAGATGAGATATGATGTGTAGATAATGTCATGCTAATTTACTGAAAAAGTAAATTCTTATGATTAAACTAAATAATCTATGCATGTATATGTGTTCATCTTAGTACTAATGAGTAGTATTAGCTTATCAGATTGATTGCTTGTGAAGTTACAACACTCACACCTGGTGGTGATATGAATAACCATGAGATCTGTTACAAGCATTATCTCATTTCTCTGTTATGAGTCATCATAGACCTGAAGTGATGAGATATCCTTTGTTGTAAGTGATTACAAACCTGTATATTCTCCTTTGATGCAAAAAGATGCCAATGTGCACAATCTGTTCAAATGGATGGTTAGAGTTTATCAAATGGTTAATCCATGATAATTCTCTGCTAAATTATCAACATGAACCCTGGTTATGAATATATGTCAGGTAATATGTTGAGAATCTGTGCTTTCTTGCATATCTTGATGATAGTTGATCTTTCTAAGTCTATGCGTGAGTCACATCACGTCATATCTAATTCAACCCTAATCAATATAGGAATTGAAAAAGTAAGTGAATTGATTCTTTTGTCAAAAACACTCATTGTCTGTCCTTGGATCTTGTGTCTCCTTTGCTGTGAAATCACTAACCTGGAACACACTTGATCAGGATTTAATCATTTTCTATGACTATTCACAATTAATTTTCTTTTAATGTGTTGATGTTAACCGATATGATCTCACTAAAGACATTGATTCTATTGTACATATTAGATTTTTATTTTGAATTAATTTTGATTTTATGCATGTTTTATGTGTGTCGGCATATTAACAATGATCAGTGTGATCTTCTTGTGACAACATAAGAAACTTCTAAGTTTTGTAAAACTTAAAAGTTTAAGGTGAGTAACAAAAAGTTTTGTAAAACTCATTGGGTGTTGTCAGCTCAACTGTGTGTGTATTATAGCA
>BJCN01328088.1:7542-19568 GCA_018326445.1 Flaveria brownii
TTTGTACCAGGTTGTTCTGAGAAGGCCTGCTGCTTGTGCTTTGTTCTCCTTTCAGTTACATTAGCTGGTTCACTCTCTTCAACCCTTCTTTTGCTCCTCCTTTCCTTCTGTACTCTTACCTCCTGAGCCACCTCTTCAATCTCTTCCTCAAAGTCATACTCTTTTTCTTTCGCATACCTTTTTCTCTTCTTGATTGCTTCTTCTCTCTTTTCTCTGTTTTCCTCAACATTTTTGTTTTCAGTCTCAATCAACCTTCTAATGTAATTCCACCTCTCTGCTAGATATATGTTTTCCGACAAATGACTGATCTTTCCACTGAAATCATGTCTAACTGTAGAACATTCAACAAATATCCTTGTATTTATTTGTGCCAGTCTTTTGCTTTCTCCGTGTCTTGGCACTTTTGGAATGAGATCGTCTATCAGTATCTCAACAAATCTAGGGTATAGCAACCATTTTTCTTTCTTTAGGGCCATAATGTTCTTAGTCATACAATCAAATATTAGTTTTGCAAAGTTGGCCATTGACCTCTGTAGAAAATGATCATGGCCCTGGCCTAATGAATATTCAGCCTATCTGATCCTCCCTTCCAGTGATCTAGACACATGATAAAGACATGCGCAATATATCTCCATTCCTTTGACAGAAGAGATTTCTTGATTTTCTTCTTTCATCGAAAGGGTGGCCCTTCATACCCTATACTCCTGAATGCCTCCAGAACTTGGGCATCAGACAACACCACCTCTAGCCCACAGTCATCTTCCAATCGCAGAACTCTTGCTATAGTATCCACAGTGATGACAATATCATGACCTTCAATTCTAGCAACAATACGGTTTGGCACCGATCCAATGTCATGCACTGCAGATCTCCAGAATTCTTTCATATGTAAATTATAGATGGTAGGCATATGTGAGATGGCATAGCATATGGGAGATTGCCTTAGTCATCTAATGCAATCTCTAAATCCTACAACTTTAGGATTCCCGTCAACTAGTAGAGCAATGATGTTGAACTTGTCATCGAACTTCATGTTAGCCATATTAACTGAAATGGAAATAGTACTAGGTTAGTTATTAATATATATACATAAATATATAAATCAAATTATGCAAAATAACAAAAAAATTAAGTTTTCGCTAGTTTCGCTGGCGGTGGCACTGTAATTTCGCTGAGCGAAATACTTAGTTTCTCTAGGCCAAACCAAAAATTTGCTGATACTTAGACATAGATTCTCTGAGTCTTAGGCATTGAGTCATGTGTTTTACTTATTAATCAGTTTCGCTGACAACTATTTTTGTAATTTAACCTAAGTGAAACTGTATTTCGCTAATAGTTTCGCTCAAGTTTACACTCAAATTTTATGCCTAGCGAATCTATAGTTTCGCTAAAATCTTTCTAGCAAAACTGTCAAATGTGCTTGGATAGCACAACGTTATAGTTTCGCTGGAAACATTAAACTTTCGTTCAGATTCGCTGGTCTAACTCGCAGTTTCGCTAAAAACGAAACTGTGACCTTTCGAACTCAGCGAATCAATATCAGACCCATTTTTAGCCTGAATAAACATGATTAAAGCTGGGAATGAGGTCGCCTAACTAACCTAAACACAATACGAAGGTTTATTTCAACAAAAATCAAATAATGCATGATTTGCTTAAAATCACCACAAAGAAACTAGGACTTGGTAAATTCACTCAAAGTGAGACACCCTTCTCAAACTGTGCATTATATACTACCTAGATTCACTGGCAGCGAAATTATAGTTTCGCCTGTAAAGTCTATTGCTCACAGATGAGCTTGATTGCTGGAGAATCTATAGTTTCGCTCGACGAAACTCCCGGCGAAATTATAATTTCGCCCATAGTTTCACCTTTTTTTTAATATAAGTTTTATGTTTATACAACATTAGTTAGAAACAACTTCCTTACCCTATAATTCCGACTTATAGAAAAACAAATTACTAAAAGATTTTAAACAGAAAAATAATATGAGCTAATAAAATAAAATGAAATAGAATAAAATAAAATAAAATTAAAAGGATATAATAGCATATTTTTCTCAAAGTTTTCCAGAGAATCAAGGCTTGGTGAGATTGCTGATATGCTTGTCAACTTAAACCCATGCCTTATTCTTTTCAACGCGTAATCTGCAGCTGTCTTTATCATGTTTTGAGTGAATTTAAGAAACTCCGGTAACTTTGTCCCCACAGACATTTGACAAAGATCTCATCTCGACATCAAGGTTTATTGAGTGTAATCATTGATTTTGCTTGAATAGTTTTGAGTTGACCCTGATGCATGCATATGATAGCATGATCATTTGACGAGACACTTTACTATACAGAGCTCTAGGTCTATACTCACGTATAACAGAGGAGATGTTCTTCTTATTCCAAAAGATGAGAGCTTCAGGTCAATGCTTACGCATAGCAGAGAAGATCATCTAAGCGTGTTGATGAAAACTTTAGGTCAATGCTTTCGCATAGCAGAGAAGATCATCACTCCAGGTCAATGCTCATGCATAGTAGAGGAGATAAACAGGAAGTTTATTTTTCTATTTAGGCTAAGGGATGGGGAAGATCTTAATAGCTTAGACCGAACACAGACTTAGAACAGACTCAAGATAGAAATCAGCCACTCTCAACCAAGTTTTGACGAGATTTGTATCTTTGTGCAGGCCAAGATGTCATGAGAATGATCCTTCTCACCAAGTTCTTGATCTTTTGTTTAACTGAACAATCATTGTTTACTTCGTTTTCAGACTGAGTCTACCATACATATCCCAGCACAAGCTGTTGACCTCTTTCTAACTTCTTTTTCTAAGGTTCCTGAGAGGACAAAACTTAAAAAAAACTTTTAAAAGTGTATTCTCCTCGTAAACTAAAGCTTCATAACTGTGGACAAACATTCCAAACAGTGGCATGGTATTAGAAGAAATTTGAGTGGTGATAGATGTCTTTGAGCTTGAACTGACACTTGTGGATCCACCACTTGCCTTGTCTGATACACCGAGTCCTGTAGACACACCATAAGCTGCACCATACATAGAGTGCTCGAGACTGAAAAAAATCAATTAGCAAGATCAGTAATGCTTTCATTCTTATGTCTGACAAACGAATTAAACTCCTTCTTAGCTTGGGCTTTCTTTTCCTTCTTTAGATATTCATTTCTATCATAGAATTCGCATAAGGCATCATACAAAGATTTTGCACTTCTGTGCTTAGCAAAAAGATTGTATATGTCTTGTGATAAGCATAATGTCAAGGCCCCAAATGCTTTCTGATCATGATCAATTAACCTAATGTCTCTTTCAGAAAAGGTTGATGAGTCAGTGTTCACCCTGGTCTGTTCACCAACAGTTTCCGTTAGAGTGTGTGGACCTTTAATTATAGATTCCTATTGATTGTGATCCATGTAATAGAAAAAGGCCTTCAAGCATCACTTCCAATCCTTAAAATTGCCTCCATTTATAAGCCTCGGTGGCATATTTAGTGCAACACTCTCCAAATCCGAAATGGTACTATTGGTTGATGTCATTTTCTAAATAATGAAGAGATTCGCTGAACTTCAGTAGATTCGCTAGTAATTTCGCTAATAAATTCGTTGGTAAATTCGCTGGTAAATTCGCCTATAGTTTCGCTCGGCAAATGGGCAGCAATTTCGCTTGAAAAGTGCTATAAAACTTCTAGTTTCGCTCACTATATCGCTGAAACTAGTAGATCTTTTGTTCTAATGACTATTTTGCCAACACTTTTGCTTGTTTCCTTGATCCACTAAGGTGAACTGTTCGTTCAAAATATGTAGTTTCGCTGGAACAAATCTAAATTCAATGGAAGAATTTATAGCTTCGCTGGAATCAATAAAGAAGTTGTTTGAACAGAAAATAAGCCTAAAATCACCTAGATCACTATGAATTGGTGATTGGATGATTGGGATAACTTCCTATGCTCAAACCAAGTTTTTTGTAAAAGGTTTTCAAGCTAAAAGCATACTCTACTAATGAAAAGTGAGTGAAACGGTGATTTTATCAAAAACTCTTCTAAAACCTAACAAATCAACAAATCAAGAGCACTAAGGCTCAATGATAATGCAAATGATAATGCAAACACCACTAAAATCAGTATCTAATCAATAATCTATAGAAAGAGTTTCAAAATATATCCATCATAACCAAACTTGAATCAAACACAAAGAACAAGGCTCGATGATAATGCAAATGATGATTCCATCCAACATACACAATAAGGACAGTAATGTAAAATGAATATTCTCTTATTAGGGTTATGCAAAACTTGCTACAAAAGATTAGAATGATTCATATATATAGTAGACCTAGCTCGCTGATAGTTTCGCAGTGAAACTTTCCTGACCAGATATAGCAGACCTGGCTGCGAAACATAGTTTCGCTTGGTGACCTAAGTCAGCTGACTACCAGTGAAACTATAGTTTCACCAGTAGTTTTGCTGTGTCAGAGCAAACTACTACAAAACATAAACTAACTACCATTTACATATATAAAACAAACTAACATAGTTCCTATTACAAACAAAGAAAAATAAACTAACTACTAAGGTGAGTCCTACCTATACTTGATCTTTACTGATGATGTGATGAGGGTTATGATGTGTATGTGTATATGATGTGTTATCTTTCTTCATTTAACTTCTTTTAAAACGTATATATATATATATATATATATATATATTATGTCAAATTTTACATTATGTATCATGTTAAGATTTTACGTAGTATGATGTATGTATGAATGAACGTAAGTATAACGTAATGAAGTGAAAGATAACAAATATGAAAAGTGGAATGTAATGAACAAATGAATGGCTTGAAAGCAAATTGAATGGAGGTGCACGACCATGTTGTTGTTAGCTCAACTGTGTGCGGTTTAGGTAACCTGAAGGATGCACACATGGTCAATCATTAAGATTGACAGGACCCTTGTGGCATGCCCTAGGTACTAGGTCAGGCTTCATACACAATGTTAGGGGTCTATTTATAGACTTCAGCCTGGTATCAGCTTTGTGCACAATTTCGGGGAATTGCACATTGGTCAGGATGAAAGTGCAAGATAATGTAAAGTATGAAAAGAACGAATGGATATGTAATGCCCAAAACTTGGGTCAAAAGAAATAGAAAAGAAAAGCGTCATGAAGAAAATAAAAATGAGCCCAAGTCAAGGGGGTATTGTGTAAATCTTACACAAAAGTCAAAAGTTTCACTTTTAAGGGCATGGCCGCCCATGCCATGCACACTTTTCTACTGTTATTCGACCGAGAAGGGGAAGGAGCTGGAAACCTTGTTTCTCTCGGTTTGTTGTAGAAGAAATGATCAAATCTTCTTAGGTATGTGTTTTTGGTGTTAATTGGTTCGGTTTTCTTGGTGGTTCACCCTTAGAAAATGATCATCGAGTGTTCTATGTGTTTTGGTGTTTGTTTTGCTTGTTTTGGGTGTTTGAACTCGTGTACAAGAAAGTTTGGTGGAGTTTTGCTTGTTTGCTGCAATAGGTGAGTTCTTGACCCCGATTTACATGTGTTTTAACTAGCTTTGGGGCTAAAAATGCATTTAAAAGGTTTTTTCAAGGTTGTATTTATGCACCCATATGTGTATGTATGTTTATGCTCATGTTTTATGCTGGTATATATGTTGTGGTTGTTTAGATTGACATGTTTATGCTTAGAACAGGTGCAAATATAGATTAGGGATGATTTATTTACTGAAAAATGCAGAACAGGTAGTCATGCGCCTAAACAGGGCCCATGCGCCTAGAAATTCGTCATAGAAAATATTAAGTGGGGTTCATGTTCCCCAATTGTGCCCATGCGCCCAAAACCTTCCTGAAAATACTAAGTGTCACCTCCTGCGCTTGAACAGTACCATGCGCCCAACTTTTTCCTCAGGCGCCTAAGTATAGGTCCATGTGCCTGAACAATTCATGCGCCCAAGAATTAGGCTGAAAAACACCTAAGTGTAGGGTCATGCGCCCGTATAGTGTTGATGCGCCTAAGCAGGGCTCATGTGCCTGCATAGTTCCCATGCGCCTAAATCGCTAAGAAATTTTCTGGAATTTCAGAGAAAACAAGATTTGAAAGTTTGACCTGATGTTTTTATTTGATTATTTTATTCATGTTCTTGGTTGATCTTATGTTCCCTATTATTATATTATTATATGACTTTGTATGGTGTGTTTATGCTCGTAAAGTATTATTATTAATCAAGTGAAGGATTAATGTTAACGAAAAGTGGAACATAATGAACGAATGAAAGACTTGCAAGCAAACTTAATGGAGGTGCACAACCAAGTTGTCATAAGCTCAAGTGTATACGGTTTACCTAACCCGGAGGATGTGCACAGGGTCAATCACTGAGATTGACATGACCTTTATAACATACTCTAGGTGACTAGGTAACATACTTAGGTGGCTGGGTCAGCTTTGTGCATAATGTTCGGGGTCTATTTATAGACCTCAAGCCCAACATCAGCTTCATGCATAATGTTTGAGGTATTGCACATTGGTTCGACAGAAAATGAAAGATAGTAATGAAAGAATGAGAAGGATAATAATGAATATTATCTGAATGTAAGTATGATGTGTGATCGCGTACGAAAGAAATGTACATTATTTTAAAAGGTATTTTCATATACAAATCTTACAATATTTTAGTGTTTTAAAACTAGAACTTACTTATCAACGTTGACTTTTATGCATCTTCAGTTGGCAAGTAATTTTTGCTGAGGATGACACACGGGGAGGCTACTCGTCGGGGCAATACTGGCATCCATTCATGATTAATAATATTGTTGTTTTGTAATGCAATTAACTGTCTTTTGTAACTGATAACAGTTATAGGTGTATTGCTTAGCAATAACTTTTATTAATGAATGAATGGCTTTTGATGTTAATTATGTTGTGTTGTTTTAAGAATTAAGTAATGTTTTCTTTTTATTGCTATGAGTGACCAACTGTGAGGTCTTCGGGATCGGGGCCTTACAAGTTGTTATCAGAGCTAAAGTTCAAGTGAATTGGTAAAATATTTTCAAAAACCTAATCTTAAACTGAGAATGGGACTAAAGGAAAGGGTTGACAGCCCGAGTAGCTACATGTTATCAGGTAATTCTTTTCTTAATAATCACCAGAATTATGTGCATTTGCTATTTGAATTATGTGCTCTTAGTAGATTTAGATACTGATGTAGTCAGGATAGGAAATGCTTAGGGTGTGAAGAGTAAAGTAAGTGGCTAATCATAACTGCCACTGTAATTAGGGACTTACTATACTTAACATAAACTGGGCTATTACATGGAATAACCATGTTAGTCTTTTTATCTTATAGTGATTAGAGGATGGCTGGAGGTAGATCGTTGAAGGATTATAGGGATGGAGTACGTGATGGACGTGTTCTGAACCACGTGTTTGAGGAATAGGGCTAGGACTGCTGAAAGGATACGTGAGAGCCCAAGATCCATCACCAGGAAGGTGGTGATGAGAGTGCGAACTTGAGGGCCTCGGTGAAAGAGGCAGTAGTTGAGGAGGTTCATTAAGTCATGCAAATGATTTTGTCATCTATGGTGATTGAAGTAATTAAGGCTATGAGGGAGGATGAAAGGAAGAAAAAGAGGAAGACCATTAAGACAGGAGATAGAGAATAATCGGAGACTAAGACTGTTGTCTCGAGTGAGGAGCAGGAGGATGAAGCTGTGTAGGAGACTGCACGGGGCTATAACTATGGGGAATTTCAAAGGTCCAAGTCCCCATTGTTCGACGGAAATGGCAACGCTGCAGCTGCCTACCGCTAGGTTTGGGAGATGGAAGCGGTGTTGGAGATTAGTGAGTCTCACGAGGACCAGTAGGTGAAGTTCACCACTCACTCATTTGTTGACTCGGCATTGTGTTGGTGGGACAACCTTGTCCAAGTCGAGGGCAACTTGGCTATTAGAAGAATGAGATGGGGAGAGCTAATGAAATTTGTGATTGAGGAATTCTGTCCTCACCGAGAACTCGATAAGATCAAAAGGGGGTTCTTACAGCTGGAGGCGGGAACTATGACCCACCAGCAATACACTTCCAAATTTAATGAAATGGAAAGGATGGTGCCGGATCAAGTTACGCCGGTTTCAAGGAAGATCAAACGATACATTCTAGGGTTATAGGCTGGTCCAAAGACACTTGATTGCTGCCCGACCAAGTACTTTTAGGTTGGTAGTGGATTTATCTAGGAGGTTGTACGATGAAAGGGAAGTGGAGGTGGTAGAGGTGAAGAAGAGTGTTGGTGGTGATAGGAACTGGAGTGGATAATGGTTTGGGTGGTGGTTTTACCCCAAACAACAAAAAGTCGAGGATGGTTAACGGACAAATGGTTGTAGTAGGGTCGAAGATAAGGAGATGTGGCAAGTGTGGGAAGGAACATAGTGGGGAATGCCGGTTGGGGTTGAATGTTTGCTTTAGATGCGGGAAGCCTAGTCATATTGCTAAGGATTTTAATGTTTTGAGATGCTATACTTGTGGGAAAGAGGGGCATCTGAGCAGGGATTGCAAGAGGCAAAGGGCAGAAAGTTCCGGGATGAAGAAGAAGGTTGAAGAAGGGGGATAGATAGCAAGTGCTAGAGCCTTCACGATGACCCGAGAAGAGGGCCAGATACACCCCGATGTCGTGTCAGGTATGTCTCTAGTAAACCAAACTTGTGCCTCTGTATTATTTGATTCTGGTGCTAGTAGGAGTTTCATTTGTACTACTTTCTGTGCTAAATTTCCAGTTAGTAGTAGAAGTATTGATGAACCTTTTGAAGTAGAAACTGCTATTGGTAAGTCTACTAGAATTTCTGATATGATAGAAAACTGTGATATAGAACTAGAAGGCCATAGGTTTTCTGCTAAATTATATATGATGCCCCTAGGTGGATTCGATTTAGTACTAAGGATGGATTGGTTAGCAGCCTATGAGGCGAACATTAAGTGTCGCAAGAAGATGATTCGATTAGTTGCGCCCGATGGATGTCCGGTGATGATTTATGGTGATCGCATCTGAAGATCATGTATAGGTTGGACTCACCTTAGATTAGATTATGTTTATATTCCTTGTAATAGGTTTAATGTTAGTTTACTTTTCAATGTTGTTTATTTTGTTTAGTTTTGCTGCCCAGCGAAAGTATGAGCGAAACAACTGTTGTCTCTGCCGGGCGAAACTATAGTTTCGGCAGCATAGTTTCACTGACAGCGAAACTATCAGCGAAACTATGACTGCTATATATACTTTTGATCTTGCTCATTGTTGAGCACCCTTGCAAAAACCCTAATCGAATATTATTGTTGCAAGAGACTACTGTAAGTGGTTCCTTTGATGAAATATACTTGGGCTTGTTTCTTTTGATTGTATTGGATCCTTATTGTTCATATTTGAATACATTGTGGTTGTTATCATTCTTCTTCATCTTTGTTGTTTGTCAAGTGTTTCAGATTTTGAACGATTGAACACATCATTTGTACTGCAATTCGATCAAATGGACCAACAAAATGGTATTAGAGCCATAGTGCTCTTCATTGTTTGAGGTTTTTGGTTGTTTTTGTTTAATATCAATATTTCATAAATTCCAAATCAAATTTGAGTGTATTTGATTGAATTTTGCTTGTTATTGGTTAGGAAAGCTCTGTTAATCATCAGATCTCAAATCCATTGAGATTTAGGTGATTTCAGATCGATTTCGTGTGCAAAAAGGCTTCCAGATTCATCTAGCGAAACTGCATATTCATCCAGCAAAACTACATCATCTTCCAGCGAAACTACAAGTGTTTTACACTTTGTAGTTGATTTCAGCATCTCAGCGAAAGTAGTGATCTTGAACGACAGTTCAACAGTGCTTGTGTGCATATTCCAAGCGAAATTGATTTCGAAATTATCACTGAATGAAAGTTCAAGCTTGTTTCGTGCGAAATTATCGGCGAGACAGCATTTTCAATCATTTGGCTAGTGAAACTGCTGCCGAAATTTCCAGCGAAACTAGAGTCTTCTTAGCGAAACTAGCTCATTTCTGCGAAATTATCATTCCTGCAGAAATTTCCTGCGAAACTACCGTCGGCTCAGTGAAACTAGCTCTTCTCAGCGAAAGTAGCTCAATTCTGTGAAATTATCATTTCTTCAGCGAAACTAGAATGTCAAAGATGACTTCTCTCGCCCTTGTAGATTTAGAAAGCATAGCTCCCAACAGACCTCCGAGACTCATTAATGGAGACAACTTTGAGGTTTGGAAGAGATGTCTCAAAGCCTTTTTCTTCTACACCGACCACAACCAATGGGAGTCCATCATATCCTGTCCACACCTACCAATTGTCACTATTGGTGATGTTGTGTCTCAAAACATAGACCCAGCCACGTTCACCGAGAAGGATCTGAAGCTGATTGATCAAGACCAGAAAGCTTTTGGAGCATTAACTCTATGTCTTGCACCTGACATCTACAATCGATTTGCTAAACATAAGAATGCTACATCACTCTTCGATGCTCTCTGTGAGTTCTATGATGGAAACGATGAGTTGGTAAAAGACAAGAGCATCCAAGTTAAAAAGGAGTTCAACTCTTTTGTGGGTACAAGAACGAGAGTCTCACAGATCCTATAAATTGTTTTCTGACAGTTTTGAGTACACTGAAGAAATATGATGAGAAACTTTCTAATAGTAAGAAAGTTAACAGGTTGTTAGACTCTCTTCCACCTCAGTGGAGTCTTCAGGTGAGAATGTTAAAGCAGGAAAGAGGTTTCACTGACTACAAGATTATGTACATCATAAATAAGCTTAATTCCTTCAAGTTAGACATGAAGAGAAGGGAATTCAACCAAACCATGACTCTTACATATGATTTCACTCAGAATACTGCATTACTGTCTTCCGCTGCAAGCTCTCCAATGGCTCTCTTTGGTTTGTTTGTTCAGAGTTATAAAGCATTGGTAGCGGGGGAGTTAAAAGGTAAAGGGATGACAATGGTGGACATGTATCAGGTGGATCCTGATGATCTTGAAGAGACTAACATTCAGTGGCAAATGGCAATGTTGACTATCAGAGCCTGAAGATTCATGGAGCGCACTTGAGGAAGAACTTCGGAGGTCAAAACTCTAACTCCAGACTGGGATTTGATAAGTCTAAACTAAGGTGTTTTAATTGCAAACAGTTGGGACACTTCAAACGTGAATATGCATTGCCAATTGTCACTGATCCTAGCAATTCTGGAGTCCTAAAGTTGGTTTAAAGTAGGGATAAAGAAGAAATGAAAGAGAAGAAGGAGACGACCTTGGTCTCTAATTTTGACTAGAGTGCAGAAGTTGAAGAGATGAGAGAAGAAATTAACCAAGTGTTGGTAGCTGAGATTGTAGTAGAGAAGAAGAAGGTGAATAGTGAGGAAGAATTTGATCCATTTAAGGAATTTAGAAGTGAAGCTGCTGAAACTGAGGAGGATGATATTGTGAAAGAAAGTAGGGCTGAGAAGATGCAGAAGGAAGGAAGTCAACCCCCTAAGCAAAGTAATGGAAAAAATGATGTTGTTTCCACTGTCAAGGAAAACAAGTTGAGTACTCCGGTGTGCCAATGTGAGAAAGCTTTAGTAGCAGAAAAGGTGGTGATGGGACTCCCTTATGAGGTAATTCAAGACGTATTCTTTAGCATGCAAAATTAGGTTATTTGGGGTATACAAAGCTAATCTTTTGTTAATTGACAATGAAAAATATTTAAAACGAATAAATGATGAACTTAAAATAAATAAGTCTAAATATTTTGTTAAATTAAACGAATCTTTGAAAGAAAATGATCATTTAAAAATAATCGTTTTGGAAAGAAATATTGAGATTAACACTTTGACTGAAAGGGTTGCACTTGCTGAATTTGGAACAAGAAAACTTCAGTCAAAGCTTAATAAATGGATAATATCAGGAATGAAATACGATGATTTATGCAAATCTCAAAGGGGGGCTAGGATTAAAACATGTTTGGGCTATGAAAGTACTAAGGTTTATCCTCCTCCTAGTACTT
>BJCN01328089.1:0-12738 GCA_018326445.1 Flaveria brownii
ATATATTCGCTGCTCCCACTTGTTTTTTCTCCAACATCACAATCTTCTCATTATCAAAGGCATTATTACAACGTTTGACTTTATTCATTCATTCATCTTCGGTTTATTTGAAGAACATGGATTCTTTCTGCTTGGATTTGGGTTAAGTTTTATGCGGCCAATAGCAAATCATGAGATTCCAAACCTTGTAATGCATGCATGCATCTCTCTGTGATTCTTCTTCGTTCTTGTAATCGAGTTAGTTACTTCTCTAGCTTCCACCCTTTTGATTTTTATATTTTGTTCAGGGGTCAAGATCAAACCCTAAATTTATCGATTTACGCCTTAATTTGATCGCTGGCTGATGATTAGTAACTTGTGTTTTGCCTTTCAGTTTGTAATTTGCTTTACATGCATTGTGGAACTACATGAAGAGATTAATTATTCTTGAATATTGTGTGAATTATTGTTTCTCATTTCTCATTTTCCGTTATATTTTGTGTAGAATTACAGAAGAGGGGTTCTACAAAGAGTATTGGCATAAAAGGGATAAAGGTTTTGAACTGGATAATATTGAGTTCGTGATGCCTTAACACATTCTAAAAGGAAGTTTGTCCAGGTTACGAATCCTGATGCTAAAAAACACGAGATTCATCTTAAGTATATGATAATTTTGATTATTTGACGATTGTTGTTGTAGGGAGATGGTGGTGGTGCTGGTGGTGGTGGTGGTAAATTGCCACCTAATTCAATTCTTGGATAAGCAAAAGTCCTCGTAATGACAACAAGGTTTATTTCTTTCTTCTTTTATTTCTCTCAAAACAACTTCCAATTTGTTTATTACTTCCATACTTATTCTTTATTTGATTCTGTTCGTTAAGCAAATGTAGCATAATATGTTTACAAATAAATTGTTTCATGAGAAGATTCGTCTGTGAGAAGATTTATCTGAGTGACCACTTCTATCTGGAATACATAGATTGATTAACAGCTTCTGTTTTTGTTTGTGTGTGTGTGTGTTTTTTTTAATTTGTGGAATTGTTATGTATTCCATTATAAAATGTGCTGATAATATATAGGAAAAGACAACTTTACCGGACCCTCAACTTGTTGGGGACAAAGGACTTGTTGCCAAATATATGTGCTTGCTTGACCCTTTAATCACATAATTTGATCTGTTTATCACTTTGTTGGAATTTTGTTGTGGTTTAGCCCAAATTCGAGCAGAAAATTATTTTGAACTATCCTCATGTAAGATACATATGCTCTTCACTTTTAATTTTCCTTAGATTAGCCTAGCATCATGAATGCATAACTCGGTTTGCTTTTTGAAATGGTATGCATGATCCCCTGAAGAATTTAGCAAATAAGTACCCTCTTGTACCAAAAAAGCACAATACTAGTATGCATGATCCCCCTTTTTTGCTTAAGTTTCCTGTTCTACTTGATACTTTTTGCCATATTAGTATACTTTTAATCATCATTACATGAATTTAGTAGCTTTGATGTTGAATTAGAAATTATGATCTTGGTGCACTAGTTTTCTTTATCTTGTCCTTCAGCCATGCATTTAATATATTTGATTAGTAATTTAACAGTTTTAGGGAGTGTTTGTTTTTTTTCAAAAAGTTCTCCACCTTTTCATCTGCGCGCACGCAGACATGGAAAAACGTATTGAGAGGGCAAACTGTTTGATTTCCAGAAGACTTTTCATTTAAAAAAGTCTTCCTGAATTCTGCATGAGACAAACATAAACCATTGACTTCACAAGTCTTCTATCCTCTTTTCATTGTCCATCTTCTCATTCTACCCTCAAAAAACATCTGACCTTTTCCTCCTTCAAAGTCCACTGATTAAACTCCACCTTCGTAGGCACCACCGGTCACCGCGGACCTCAAGCCAGCCCCTCCCTCCAGCGTCCGCGTTCCTCCAGTCGGCGCCCCTCCAGCTTCGCATTCCTCCAGCCGACGCCCCCCTCCAGTTCCACGTTCCTCCAGCAACCGCCCCTCTCCACCGTCCGCATCGTCGACTACTGCTCTACAGCCCCGTCACCGATCCTTGAGGGTAAGGTAAAGTTGTAATGTTTAAGTTTTTGTTTGATTTGTGGTTTATGTATTATGGTTTGTGATTTTGTTTAGTGTTTTTTATTTGATTTGTGGTTTATGTAGTATGATTTGTGAGTTGAGTGAGGGTTTTGTTTGACTTATGATTTTTGGTAGTATGATTTGTGATTGGGTTTAGGGTTTTGTTTGATTTGTGATTTTATCTAGTATTATTTGTGCTTTGGTTTAGATCTTTATTTGATTTGTGATTTTAGCTAGTACGATTCGTGATTTGGTTTAGGTTTTGTTTGATTTGTGATTTTAGGTTGTATGATTGGTGATTTAGTTTAATATTTGTTTGATTTGTGAATTTAGGTAGTATAACTTGTGATTTGGTTTAGTATTGTGTTTGATTTGTGATTTTAGCTAGTATGATTTGTGATTTAGTTTAATATTTAGTTTGATTTGTGAATTTAGGTAGTATAACTTGTGATTTGGTTTAGTATTATGTTTGATTTGTGATTTTAGCTGGTATGATTTGTGATTGAGTTTAATATTTGGTTTGATTTGTGATATTAGGTGGTATAATTTGGTTTAGTATTTTGTTACATTTGATTTGTGAAAAATGTTTGTTGATTAATAGAAATAAGAGAGAAACAACAATGGTCAATTGAGCAACAAAAATGCTTAATAGAGACTTGCATAGAAGAGGTAAACAAGTTATGTAGGAAAAGATTGAGTATGCACAAGGAGTCATAAAATAACTTAGGAAAAGTGCTTAAGGATAGGTTTGGCTTGGATTTGACGCAAAAACAAATGAAGAATGCGTACGATAATCTTAAAGCCAAATACATAGGGTGGGTGTATTTGAAAAATAAAACAAGAACGTATACAAATTTTTTAACAAATACCTATAAACATAAACTTAATTTTTTTTTACTTTTGATTTAGGGCATCCGAAGGCGGGATCATTGAAAAAAGTTCCATTGCCTTTTCCAGAGCTTTATGCTCAATTATTTGATGGTAATACTGCCACTGGGGGTAGCAAGTAGACTTCAACCCAAACAACATTTGGCTGTTGGGTTATCTTCTTGTTATCGTATCAAACCATTTATGCTTACAGACGTCATTTTTTTATGACACAGAAGATGCTACCAGCTCTTATGATTTTGGTTCTGAGCCTATTCATGAGGATACTGCTGATCCCACCTTCTAGCCTACCCTGAGGCTACCCCTGAGCCTAATCCAAATAAAAGGGCAAAAACCTCAAAATCATCTTCTATCACACAGATAATCGTCTAGCCTTTGATATGAAAAAGGCTTTACAATATCTGATTAAAGGCAAAAAAGGTCTGATAGTTCTTGAATGTTCTGAGAAGTTAAAGTTGGTTGGTTAGACCCAGTTGATCCTCTATTATTGGTCGCTTTTCATATTTTTGGAGTTTCGTCCGACATGAGAGAGACATGGATAACATTGCCACCAATTCCTGAGGTATTGAGAGGACAGATCTCGATGACGACAACAAGTTTTCACCCTGTAACAAAAATTATTATTTATGATCCGATTTTCCACCCTCCTTCAATACTAGAACATCATCTTAGGGAGTGTTTATTTTTTCAAAAAGCTCTTCCCCACCTCTTCATCTGCGCGCACGTAGACACGGGAAAACGTTTTGAGAGGGCAGACTGTTTGATTTCAGGAAGACTTTTCATTAAAAAAATGTTTTTACGCTTTGCCCCTAATGGGTCTCCAGAGACTCACGGTTTTGTTTTTGCCTAACAAATTTCTCATCCAGGCAAAATATGTCTTGGTCACACCCAAGATAGGGAGAGCTTGTGTAACAAGATACATGCATATAAAGTAGTCTAACTACTTATAACAGAATCAGAAACAAACCAGCTGAATAGAAATAAGATATTAGACAGGAACTAGGAATTCAGACCTTAGTTAAATGACAAAAGCATACAAGGTCCCACATCGGTCGTGGACAAGAGAGATTCCTGGTTCATAAGGAAAGTTGGACCTCTAATAATACCAACAGCTTTTAGGCGTATTAGCTATGGATGAGAGGAGAAATCCACAGTTAAACGTGCTCAGGTGGCAGCAATCGATTGATGGGTGACCTTCGTGGGAAGTTTTCACCCTGGTAACCAAAAACAAATCCTTGAGCTCCTCGTAGGCAAAGCGGATAATATTGTGGTACGAGAGGTCGGGTGTTATAGAATGGTATTAGAGTCAGTCTTGTGCTGTTCGGGATGGTGGGGCAAACCTCATCAAGGATGGTGTCTTCGGGGGTTTTCAAAGAGACAACGTAGGCAAATCCCACGTCCATTGATGTGATTGTGGGGCAAATGTCATCGAGGACGATAAGTACAATGGGGGTGATTGTAACACCCTAGGTAAATCCCACATCAATCGTGAACAAGAGAGATTTCTGGTTCATAAAGAATATTTGGCCTCTAATATTACTAACGCATTTTGAGCGTTTTGGCCGTGGATGAGAGGAGAACTCCACAATTAAGTTTGCTCAGGTGATAGCAATCTAGGGATGGGGGTGACCTCCCTTGGAAGTTTTCACCCGGGAAACCAAAAGCAAAGCCGTGATGTCCTCATAGGGAAAGCAGACAATATTAGTGGTATGAGAGGCTGGGTGTTATACTGGCATTCTTCCTAAGTGATCCAGTAAGTTGCATATCTTATAATATGATGTCTTGGCTTCATTTATGTGGAAATTCACAAGCTTCTGTTAATTTCGATGTGATAAATTGTTATATTTTGTTATATACATTTCCTTAAAATCACATAGGTATCAATCATCTAATAACGATGATAAGGAAGATATACATGTGTGTGTGTCGTATCATCGGATGATAAGCGCCAAGATCCACTTAAGCACATCATCATACTACATATTAGCATGACCCAACTCAAGGAAAAGTGATACATTTATAGGCTACAATTAGTGTTAATCCATTTAGTTAAAATCTAACCAAACTAGCCCAACTTAGAATTTGGCAAGTCGAGTCCAACGGGTCCAAATTAGTTCACGAGAAGCCAAACCTAACAATTCTCCAAGTCGGAGGCGTCAAACCACGCTCCGCTGTATTCCACTTGCTTCTTCTGTACTTATGTAAATAAAATCCCTTTGATTTTTACACCCCCTAACTACCCTCACCTTCTGAATATTATTCCTGAAGGCTAGCTGAAGCTTTGCAAAGCTTCAACTTATCTAGCACCATGGATTTGTAAACATATCGACTGGAATTTTTGCACCTGAGATGTTCTTTAAACTGATTGTTCTATCACTGATCAACACTCTAACAAAATGATACATCATCCCAATGTGCTTCGTTTTACCATGATAGACTGGATTTTTGACAAGTTTTATTACACTCTCATTGACATAACACAATGAGTAATCAGACTGCTGTTTACCCAATTAATCAAGAAAAGTTTTCAACCATACTAACCTTTTACTGGCTTTAGCAACAACCATGAATTCAGACGCTGTTATTGATAAATCCACACCTTTTTGAAGTCTATATATCTAGCTAATTACTGTTCCTTATACTGTAACGACACACCCAGTAGTGCTTTTAAATGCCTATTTATAACCACCCAAATTAGCATGAGTATAACTCTTGAGAATCAATCTTTCTCGTAGAAACATAATCCCATTTTTGATTTACCCTTAACTGCTTCATAATGTTCTCTTCTCGGATATCACATAAACCGACTAACTACCCCAACAGTTTGAGCAATATCTGGTCAAGTGAAATCCATGGCATACATGAGACTAGAGGTGCACAAACCGGTTTTTTTCTTGGAACCGGTTCGGGTCCGAACCGGACCGGTTCCAGGTCAACACGAATGAGACCGGTTTTTTACCAAGAACCAGTTCGGATTGGAACATGTTTTGAGAGGGAAACAACCAACCTGGTTGGAACCGGTCCGGGTCCGAACCAAACCGGGTCGGGTCCTGGAACCGGTTTGGAAAAACCGATTTTTTTTATTTTTTAATTTTAATACTATTTAAATTATACAATTTAATTAAAAATTAGTAAAGTAGATTAATTAAAAATTAGTAAAGTAAAATAATTAAAAATTAGTAAAGTAGATTAATTAAAACAATAGTAAAGTAGATTAATTAAAACAACTACAAATATATTTTTATTGAGTGGTGTTTTTTTTAAATTACACTAAAAATAAACTTAAAACTAAACACTTAAATTGTTGCGAAAAATAAACATTAAAAATTACATTAAAATTAAACCAAACAAAACAAAAGATACATGTTACGAATACAAGTTTTTTTAATTTAATTGTCTTCGTCGGTTTGTGTGCCAATGCGTTGAGACAAATTATAAGTGAGTTCTTCATCAGAGAGCGGTGACGATCGTCCGGTTTGTACTTCTTGTTCATGTATTTCTTTTTCAATTGATATTTCTTCTTCAAGGTTTGATTTATCTTGTCTTCGTTCGGCCACATCTAAGTGGTCTTTTAAATAAATACACATTTATACCGCCATTGGAGTTAGCCTTGTTCTTCTTATCGATAAAACCCTGCCACTAACAGAAAATACAGACTCTGAAGCTACAGTGAAAGCTTGGACAGTTAGTAAATCACGGGCCATAGCGGCTAGGACTGAAAATTGTGATTCTTTTCCTTTCCACCATGTCAGAATATCAAACGATAGAAATTCCTCGGGAGTCATAGTAGATAAAAAATCGGTTCTGGTATACCTCCCGAGTTCGCTACTTGGGGTGTTACCCCTTTGCCGTTTACTGTCTTCATTTCTCAAAGTATTATATAAATTAAGCATCAGGTCTCTACTTGAGCTCGACAAACTCGATTCCACGATCGATGACCGGTGGATGTTTGATACTATACCATATTTTTCAAGATAAACATTAAACAATTTTTTAAGATGATAATTAAATTGTTGTTTTGCATTAACCACAAAAAATGGATTTTGTTCATGTAAATCTAAATCATAAGTTATCTCATCAATTAAAGTTTCTACCCCCGAAACATTTAAGCACGGGTCTAGTGCGGCGAGACACGTAAAAACAGGGGGTAGTTCGGTGAAATATTTTTTAAATTTTTCTTGCATTGGCGCCACCATTGCAGAAAACATGTCGTTTCTTTCTTCAAATTCACTTAATTTATGTGTCATTAAATACACTTCATTAAGTGTTAGACAACTTGTCGGATAATAAACCCCTGACAATTTTATAGTTGCGTTTTTAAAAATCTCTAAAAATTGAGTTATTTCTTGAATATATTCCTAACCCTTTAGCGGAAACAGAACAACCCGACCCCGCATCGCAAGACTATCATGAAAAATATGAAGTGTTTCTTTTTGTCGCAAAGCACTATTAAACAATTTTCAAGTTGAATTCCATCTAGTCAGGACATCCCAATTTGATCCTAAACAAATGGAATTCGTATCGTGATATATTTTTCTATAATTAACATATTTTTTTCTACTAGTTTTAAAAATGTCACGTAACATATTTTTGAAAGACGTTTTGAAATCTTCAATCTCAGGAACTACAAGACCATGTTGTACAACTAAATTAATAATATGTGCAACACATCTTGAATGAAAAAATACGCCGTCATAAACCGGTTTATATTTTAGTTTTAATTTATCAACGACGGATGTGTTATTCGAGGCGTTATCAAATGACATTGAGAAAATTTTATTTTCTAATTTATATATTTTGATTACAAAATCTAAAATTTAAAATAGATTATCACCGGTATGCGGATATCCAAATAATTCAAACGCAATCGTACGTTTTATCATTTACCACGAACTTGGATCTATCCAATGGGCGGTGACACAAAGGTACCATTCCGATAAACCTTGTGGGGCGGACCAAACATCAGTAGTTAAGTTCACACCAGTTTGTAGATTTTCAAATAAAACTTTTAAATCATTTTTTTGTTTGTTTCCAAAGTTTTAAACAATCGGGTCTAAGAGTGGTACGACTTACCTGAGTGTAGTGCGGTTGAAGAGTTTCTTGAATCAATCTTTTAACCGAGGGTTATCGAATTGGTCGAACAGTAATCCTTCTTGAATTACAAACTTTGTCATTCTATCTCGAACCATATCTACGTTGAAGTTCCGTATACCACCATCGTTTCCGATTGATGTTTGGCATTGATTCGGTGTACTTTTCAAAGCCTTGCAGTATTTGGTCATATGTTTTCTAAAAGTCGAGTATGAATTTGACTTGAAAAATGAACCACAAGCCTTGCATCGAGCTTTATTTTGACCATTTGACATTTCGTATAATTCGTAATTGCACCATATATCTTGGTTTTTCGTTGTTGGTAGAATTCTTACAACGGTAGTGGCACTTGAGGATCCACCAGTTAGAACGGATACTTCAGAATCCATATTATATAATTCAAAAGAGTAGAAAGTAGAAAGTTGTAACACCCGGATATTTTAAAAAGATTGTAAAACAAGAATAAAAAGAAGGAAACATAATTTAACCCAAGTACAGGGGTTAAAAGTGTCCAAAAAGACAAAACTTTAAGAAGTTGGTGGAGAAAGCAACATGGCCACCCATGCCATGTTACTTTTCACCTTTTCATTCGGATCATAGAGAGAGAAAGAGCAGAAAGCTTCGGGTTCTAGAGAGAAGAAGAAAAAGAAGTTCAAATGTAAGTATTTTGTGCTAATTGGTTCGGTTCTTGGAGGGTCTATACCTTAGATAACTGATTTCTAAGTGTTATTTGTGTTTTGGTGATGTGTTATGCTTGTTTTAGGAGTTTAAAACTCTTGTGAACACAAGTTTGGAAGAAGAAACAATTGTGGGTTGCAAAGGTGAGTTCTAGACCCCGTATTTTACGTGTTTTAATTCTTTGGGGCTGAAAATGTATGTAAAACCATTTTTACAAAGTTCATTTTGAACACACGTATGTACCAATATATGTATGATGATGTTTTGATGGTTGACATGTGTTAGTTATACTTAGAATAGTGTTATTAAGCTTAGAACATGTAAGAAAAATGATTGAGATTGATAATATGTTAAGATTATGCTAAACAGTTTGCCCAACCACCCAAACAGTACTCCCAACCGTCTGAGATTTTGCCTTAGAAAGTTTAAGTAGGCCCAAACGTCTAAACAGGGCCCAACCGCCTGAACAGTGCCCCAGCCGTCTAGGAATGCCTTAGAAAATTCAAAATGCAAGCCCAACCGCTCGAACGGTAGCCCATGCGTCTAAGGTTTTGACTCAGGCGCCTAAGTGAGGGACAAACGTCCAAACAGTGCCCATGCGTCTGGGATTCCCCAAATGTCTAAGTGTTGAACCGTTTGAATAGTGCCCATACGTCTGGGGACCCCCCAAACGTCTAAGTGTTGAACCGTTTGAATAGTGCCCATGCGTCTAGGATTTCCCAAACGTCTAAGTGTTGAACCGTCTGAATAGTGCCCATGCGTCTGGGATTCCCCAAACGTCTAAGTGATGAACCGCCTGAATAGTGCCCATGCGACTGAACAGACCTTAAACGCCTGCATAGTGTCCATACGTCTAGAACACTTAGAGTATTTTCTGAAATTTTGAGCAGAACATAATCGTTAGAGTTTGACATAGGGTTTTTAATCGTTATTATATTTGCATATTATGAGTTGTTCCTATGATCATAGTAATTATTATTGTGTGACCTATGTGGTGTGCATATGATCAGAAATGCAAGTATTATCTTAAACAAAGTGAAAGAGTAATGATAAAGAGAAGTGAAACTTAATTAAAGAGTTAACAAGTCTTGCAAGCTTATAGGAGGTGCACGACCTTGTTGTCGTTAGCTCAACTGTGGTGTGGGTTAGCTACCCCTTATGCTCACGGGGCCAATCAATTGAGATCGGCGGACCTTTATAGCATGCCCTAGGTGATTGGGCCGGCCTTGTATACAGTCATTCAGACCATAGACTGTAAGGGGCCCAGCACCAGTTTCTCCGCGCACATAGTATAGGGTATTGCTCATTAGTCCACATAGACAGTGAAAGATAAAGTTAAAAGAGTACAAAATAAACAAGGCACACAGTGAAGAAAGAAAGCAATACCTTGTTGTATAGTTAACGTGTGCTCACGTATAAGAGTAAGAGATGTATTTTTACAAACAAAGAGTATTTTCATATATATACATTATACGAGGTATTTTTATTACTTATAAAACTAGAACTCACTCAGCAACGCTGACTTTTATACATTTTCAGTTGGCAGGTGAGCATTGCTGAGTATGGCACACTGGTGAAGCTACTCGGCAAGACAAGACTGACATCCATTTGTATGTTGATAATTTTGTTGCTTTGTAATACGGTTTAATAATCTTTTGTAACCGATATCAATTATGAGTGTATTGCTTAGCAACAGTTTTTATTAATTAAATGGATGACTTTTGATATTAATTCGGCTGCCTATTTTATGAAATGTATACTAGTGTGTATCTATAGTGCTATGAATCACCAACTGTGAGGTGCCCGGACACGGGGCCTTACAAGTTGGTATCAGAGCCAAAGTTTAAGTGAAACGGGTAAATTTTCAAAATAAACCTAAACTTAAACTGAAAATGGGACATATAGAAGGATGTCATCCCGAGTAGCTACGTGCCATCAGGTATGCCTTTTATAAATGTTAACCGGTATTATGTGCGTGTGCTATTTGATTTATGTGTTCTTAGTAGATTTAGATACTGATGTAGTCAGGATAGGGAATGCTTGGGGTGTGAAGAGTAAAGTAAGTGGTTAATCACAACTAGCCACTGTCATTAGGGACTTACTATACTTGACATAAACTGAGTTATTACCTTGAATGACTGTGTAAGTGTTTGAATCTTATAGCATCTACTAAATGGCTGGACAGAAGTCTTCCAAGGCTTCTAGAGGCAGAGGTCGGCCACGTGTGACTAGGAGTAGTGCCAAGGCTCCCGAGACGGCTCATGAGAACCCAGAGGTTCATGGCCGAAGTGAGGAGAATGAGAATGCCAGTCTGAACGCCTCAGCTAGGGAGGCGATTACTGATGAAGTGCACCAGGTCATGCTGACAGTTTTACCGTCTGTGGTGACTGAAGTCATCAGGGCTATAAGAAGCGAGGAGAGAAAGGAGAAGGAGAATAGGAAGGGACCAACGGGCAAGGGGAGTAGAGGGGAGGAGGAACGACCAGAGCCTAAGACGGTATTGTCGGACGAAGAGGAGGATGATGTAGTGGGGGTGGCAACCAAGGGATGCAGCTATGGGGCATTCCAGAGGTGCAAGCCCCCGACCTTCGATGGTAATGGCAATGCTGCTGCCGCTCACCGTTGGGTAAGGGAGATGGAGGCGGTGTTGGAAATCAGTGAGTGTCGCGAAGACCAGAAGGTGAAGTTCACGACTCACTCCTTTGTTGACTCAACATTGTGTTGGTGGGACAATATTGTCCAAGCTGAGGGTGCCAGAGTCATTGGGAAGATGCGGTGGAAGGAGCTGAAGCAACTAGTGACCGAGGAAATCTGTCATCACCGAGAACTCGACAGGATCGAGAGGGAGTTCCTGCAACTTGAGGCGGGAACCATGACCCACCAGCAGTACACCACCAAATTCAACGAAATGGCGAGGCTGGTACCGGATCAGGTGATGCCAGTGTCAAGGAAGATCAAGAGGTACATCCAAGGGATACCGACAGATATTCGCAGGCATCTGATCGCTGCTCAGCCAGGCATATTTCGATCGGTGGTGGACTTGGCGGGCAGATGATCGTTGTTGAAGTAACAATCAAATAAGATATTAAATATGTGTTCCTATTCACCTTAAACTAGTTAGGGTAAGTAGGGTTGTCGAACCTTGTGGAATTAGTGGTCGGTGTATTGTAAATGGATTTGTAAGAAACGGTTAACTAAATTATCGAATTACTTAAACTATTGCCTCTTGGCTGTAAAAATTGAATTTTGGAATGATTAAGAAATTAACTAAGAAAACAAATTGCAAATTACTAAACTTGATTAAGAAGACAATTATGAGAAGAGTAATCCACTCCGGGATTAAGGTTTGGTTTTCGGTAATCGTTTAATCCAACTTGGTGGAAAATCCTTAATGGGGATTCTATGTGTGTTATGATTAAATGTTATTGATAATCAAGACTTAATGGGTCTTAATACACAATACCAATTCAAGTGGCAACCAAGACTCTATAACCATATGATTCGCGCAATATCATATAATATTCAAATAATGATTAACCAAGACAATCATTTAAACAATCAAAACACGAGTTAAACTTATCAAAGAACTTAACGGGTTCTAAAGTTCAATCCCAACACAAGTCGAATACAAACGAAAACCTAATCACACAAGACCTATTACCCGAAGTAGATCACGAGAAGACTAGCCGCTCATTGTTCTTGATTGATCTTTAAAACCATTGTTGAATTGCATATCGTATGATTAAATGGTGTTAGAATGATGTGGAATGGTGAATTTTAGGTTTAGGAACTCTAAAAATTCGTCTCCAATCGTCTTAGGTCGAATAGGGGGTTAATGGTTAGTGAAAACTAGAAAAAACGCGCTTTTATAGGTGTTACATGACGGCCCTGGTGTAGGCTACGCCAGCCAGCGTAGCCTACGCTGGGGGGTATTCTGCTGTTTTTTTATTGATGCTGGCGTAGCCTACGGTGGCTACAGTAGGCTACGGTAGGAAATTTTCTGCTATACTTTGAATCT
>BJCN01328090.1:0-10017 GCA_018326445.1 Flaveria brownii
TAATCAAATTAAACTTAGGGGAAGATTCGTATTGTGATAATGATGAAAACCCCTATGTTAATTTGGTGAATAATCGAATGTAGGTTGAGCTAAATCAAGGTTGCAGGTCGCGAGTTCGGGTGGTTCGAATGGGGGTTGTTTTTGTTTGTTTTAAACGAATTCGAATACATCTGATGATTATAAACGATCCATTAATCGTTAGTGCATGTTTCTTTTTAAAAAAAATTGCTCAAAGTGCCCGTAAACGGGGGTGGTCGGCCGATTATGGGTTCGGTGGGAGGTGGGGGTCGCGATCAAGGGGGAAAGGGGAAGAAGGTGGGGTTTTTTTTTTAAAATTTTGCAATTAGGTCCCTGTAGTTTTGCCTTTGTTTCATTTTGAGTAAAAACTTGTTATTTTTAGTTTTTAGAATTTACACAACACCCTTTAGACTTTAACATTATTATTACCAACATTATTATTTATTATTATTTATTATAAGTATTATTATTTATCATCATTTTATTATTATTATTATTATTATTAATAGTATTGTTATTATTGTTATTTATTGTAAATGAAATTTATATTTTGACTTTTAATAATACTATTTTTTTTACAAATATGAATAAATAAATAAAAAAAATAAATAAAACGTGATGTTACAGTCCTGAGACCAATAATTAAGAGGTGTGTGAAAATGAAAAGATTGTGAATACATGATAATTTGTTTATTTACTATATATAAATTTGCAACGTATTTATTATGGATTGTAACATATCTTTAGTGGTTTGTATCTATCTTTTGTAATTTTTTAATATTAAAAAAATTTAATTTAAAATAATACCTTTACATATTTAATAATTATCCCGAATAATTTTTTACGACTTTAGTTTCCTATACTTTTTATATTTTACAAATCTTTTTTTTTATATTTCGATCTAAATTTTACGAGTTAACATATCGCGACGTGCGTGTATTGTTTAACGTTTTTGCTCTTATTTTCCCTCTGTTTAACGGTCTGTCGCAATGCACTTGTGCTAGATCAACTTACTTTTGTTTTATATGTTTACGTTGTGCTTGGGGGGTTCAAGGTTTTTAGTTTTTACTCGTATCTTTCGTCCGATTTTATTGTTTTGTTATTTTTTTTATTTTTAATAGAGTTTTTGATGTTGATAGTTAGTAGCGGTAATACGTCATTGGTGTTACAATACTAATTAAAATTATATACTACATATAAAAATGTAACATTAGCTGCACTAAGGTACAAATGAATAACATTTGGTAAAACCGTAATTACAACAAAGCTGTGTTTTGAATTACTTATTTTGTTAAAAAAATAACTTTTAAAAAGTTAATTTTCAAAAGTTATTCTATTAACTTCTCAAAACTAACTTATTTACCCTTTAAAATTAACTTGTTAGAATTTTAACAAACATACTTATTAACTTATTAATTTTTTATCAAAAGTTGATTAAAAAATCGATTTGGCTAATACACATCGACCTCACATTCGAGTTTCTCTTCTTTCTACCGAGGTGAAACAACGGCAATAAAACCCCAATCTCGTTAATCTCAAGCTTCAATCGTCAACGACAATCAAATTCAGGTTTCTTTTTACTCTTGATTCTCGAAGCAATTCAAAGTTTGTTCATAGTTAAACCTGATTTGTTAATTGTTAGAGCTTACTTTTCACTCTTAATAAATTGAACCAATTCCTTATCTTTTACACAATCTATTGTTATCTCTCACTGATTCAAGCATGATCTTAGATGGGTTGCTGGTTATGTTGTTTCTAGGTATTTAATTTCATCTATACCCTTGGAAGGTGGAACAAATTAGGGCATTTTATATGCACTTGTAGTAGTTCTCATAACAAAAAAGTGTTGATTTGATGCATAAACTAGTTTGAGCATTTTCTGCTTCCCTGTTAGGTTTAACAAGCGCACACACATAAGAAGTAGCAAAAATAAGCAAGCACAACGCGAGGGATTTATAGTGGTTCGGTCACAATGCATGATCTATGTCCTCTTGAGGTAACTAGGGTGTTGTTTTATTGAGGTGTTATGATTACTATATACCTATCAACTATTTATAGAATCCGAGTTAGGGTTTACCATTTGGTGACAAAGAAACCGTAATTAAGGAAACAAGATCATGGCTTGATTGTGTGCTTAATATTAATAACCAATAACAAAGCTTTACTTCTTGGGTTTCTAGCTCACTTGGTTTAAGGGTTGAGTGCTTTGCTCCCTAAACATAAGAAACTTGGAGAAATAGAACTACAAAGAGCAACCAACAACCAAACTAAGAAGAGTAACAAAACCATGAATGGCAATTTTTTTTTTCAGTTTAAACTTTAAGAATGAATATATATTCACACATACTTGATAAAATAGTACCACTTTCTCTGCATTTGACTTCTTTTGTTTTAGTTAGAATGAGTCTAGGGCCTCAAAATCACAAGCTTGTTAATTTGGCTGTGTATCTATATATTTATAAAAGAGGGAACTTGTATATATCGTCATTTTTGTTTGGGTTAACTACACCGAAATGTAACATACTTTCACCTTCTTTTGTGCAGAAGTTTTTGGAGTAAATGAGGATAATAGGTTTGACAGGTGGAATAGCAACTGGGAAGAGTACTGTTTCCAATCTCTTTAAAGCTAATGGGTTCCCGGTTGTTGATGCTGATGTCATAGCCCGAGTAAGATCTCTTTCTTACACACAAACTCTGGTTCTGCTACTTTATCTCTGGATTTGGTTAAAATTGTTAAAGAATTTAGTTAAAGTTGTTAAAGAATTCAGGTAAATCCCTAGATTTGAATATAATTTGTTTGATTGCTTTTGATATGATTGAACAGTAAAATTTGTAAGTATGAATTACTTAGGGACTTTCTTGATTCTTGAAGTATTTGATTTTTAATAGTGTGTGATCACTTACACAGTTTTGCACACATATAGCAATCGAATATTGATGGTGGTGCTTGTGTGTTGATAGCCAGACCTCCATGCTGTAGGAAAAAAAACAAATGCAGTATAATGCAGAAAATTTCCTTCCTTTGCTTCTTTTTGTTAAAACGTAGATGTGTTTTTTAAAACTCCATGTTCAACAGTTAGTGGTGCTCTCCATGCTCAATAGAAGTGATTTTTTTTTGGCTAATATTTAGACTAAGTTACAATCAAGCATGTCACATGACTGTTTAGTAAAGATATATGTACACTATGTAGTGAAAACAACCAAAGCTAACTTAAACTTTGACCAGCAGTAGATGAAAGCCTTTATAGACAACCCAATGATGATGTTAGTGGCTAATAGTTTTGTAAGTTAGCAATATAAAGGTTACATGTTATTGCAAGTGATAACTTGAGGATAAACCCGGCCAACTACCTAGCGCAAGCTACATTTTACCTGATCACGTTGGTTAGTAGGGATGACGATAAAGAATTCATGTGCGTCGAGACTCAAGACACAATTACGGATAACGACATCAACGGTGATCGGTTCTCCATCGGTGAAGTAGTTAGATAAAGCCAAGAATTGGCATACCTCTGAGAAATGTGGATCTTTCTCAGAGTTTAACAGTGCAACCTGATTGTGTTGCCTGTGTAACGGCTAGGAATTGGTAGGGTCCCATGAGTGTCCTGGTAACGGATCTTTGTGGTTTAGGAAAAAAGACTTGAGGATAAGTTTCTTTGTCTTCTTTTCAACAAAATGGACTTTACCTAATGTTATCAAAAGAAGTCTCATTCTCCCCCATAGTTGAAATTTCCATAAACCAAATAGTTTGCTGATGTTTAAACAATTCATTTGAGGGCAATGATGATAGAATGTTGTTGTTTTAAGGCTTATTAATAATCTCTTAGATGTTGATTCTGTGTGTTGGTTCACACCACAGGATGTATTGAAGAAAGGTAGCGGTGGTTGGAGGAAGGTTGTAGCAGCTTTTGGAGAGGACATATTGCTGGAAAGTGGGGAAGTTGATCGGGCAAAATTGGGCCAAATTGTATTTAGTGATCCTTCTAAACGCCACCTTCTTAATAGGTACACTAACCACAAATTACTTTTTTTATAATCGTTGTCACTACATCCCTCAATGTTCAGTTCATTAGTTTCCTGTAAGAGTGGGACGGTTGCTGTTACTAAAGTTTCTTATCATTTTTATGCACGCAACCCTAAGTTTATCACTGCAAATTCTTAACCTTTTCTTTCTTTGTAGGCTTCTTGCTCCTTACATCTCATATGGAATATTTTGGGAAGTCTTTAAATTATGGATGAAGGGTTATAAAATCATTGTTCTTGATATCCCTTTACTATACGAGGCCAAAATGGACCGTTGGACAAACCCAAATATTGTTGTGTGGATTGATCCTGAAACACAACTCAAGCGCCTCATGACAAGAGACAGAACATCTGCACAAGATGCTCAAAACAGGATAAACGCCCAGATGCCATTGGATTTAAAAAGATCAAAAGCAGACATAGTGATTGATAATAATGGATCTTTAGAGGACTTGAATGAAAATTTCAAGAAGATATTAGATCAAGTAACCAAGCCGTTGACATGGACTGAATTTTGGCTTTCTAGACAGGGTGCTATAGTGGCTTTTATATCAATACTTAGCGGTGTTCTTGGGTGCAAGAAGTTACTTGCACGCATATGATTCTACCATCACATGTAAGTTATTAAATTCGAGAATAAGTAATTATTATATGTTCAGTCTTATTACACTGATGGCCATTTCTATAACAGTTTGATGACTGAATCTGTTTAAAAGATGCATGTTTGTTAGCGATAAGAACAATGTTCTTTGCTTTTATGCTACTTTTTATCCCGTTGGGGTTATTAGTGCAAGATATTGCCACCTGCCAATCTAAGTGAAACAGCTGGCTCATTACAAATTGGAAAGTGATACATAACTCCACTCAGCATATCTTTGTTTGTCTTGTTTCAAGACACTAATGTTTTTATGTGATTTGAGGTATCTTTGTTAGCTTGTCTGTTGTGTTATTGTTGTTAACTTGTTATACCATTGATCTTTTTCATGTCTGACTTGAGAAGATTGACATGGCCCGACCCATAACAAGGATTGATATAGTTAAGCAAACGGGAACACAAGGCATAGTGATCAATGATATGATTCAACTTTGTATTGTTGTTATCGCAGTTGCATAAATGACATGTTATTTGATTTTTGGATTCTACTAGAAAGCAAAAGTAAGGAAATAGTGAGTGGCTGGGTGTTGCTTTACAATGTATGTATGCACACCTCATCGTGTTTGCCAATGAGCAATCCTTGCCACGTCACCCGTCATTATACGTAATAGTAAGATACAACTTGTTTATATCAACTATTTTTTAAAAGTTTTGATACAAAGTTACTTTTTGATGGAAAAATAGCAGGTTACGAAAGTAGAATTCTGTGTATGATACTAGTTTTTTCCGGTCATGCCATATAGTTGTGATCCGGAAGTTAGTTAATATTGAATTTGTAAGATTTTCTGATTAATGCTTTTTAAATCATACTATTATATATACATATTATTCTCTTATGTCGGTGGCTACAGTGCCACCGACCTCCACACCTTCCTTATCTCCCCCAACAGTAGGAACAAAACCCTAATCCCCAAACCCCCTCATCTCCGCCCTTATCCGACCTCTCACCCTCGGGCAACTCCCTATCTCCCGTCATGATCCCCCCGCCACGCCACCTCTCCGATCTCTCATCCCTCACGGTTCCAGCTGGATTCGTCCCCCCTCAGGTGCTCTCGCCCCTCCACCGCGCTGAATCTGTGGTCCCTGTTGTGGAGTTCGAAATCGGGATGGGGGTGAGAGGTGACAATTGAGGTGGCGATCTCCCAGGCGGCGTCGGTCTGCTGCAGATCGGTTCAACGTTGATGATGTTGAGGTTGAAGAAGAGATCCGACCCGATATTCCGTGCCCGTATTTCTATGAGGATTTTGATATCGGGTCTTTATGTTCTCATCTTGAGGATGAACATTCTTGTGAATCTAAAGCTGCTGTAAGCTTCTTTCTTATAGATGTATCTATATATGCATATATATATATGTGTGTGTGTATGCCTATGTATGGGTTAGTCAAAATTACCGTAAAAAGCTTTGACTTTTCTATTTATGGCTTTGAAATGGTTGATTTAAAGCATGGTGGTGAATGAAAAGATCTGAAGATTGATTTTGGTTATGATTCAAGTTTCTATTTTTGGGCACAAGGGGAAAGATTGGGGATATGTTACTATTTTTGGTAACTTTGGTGTTAATAATGTTTAGAAGTGTAAAGAGATTTATAATTTGATGCTTATTTGGTTGGGTAATCACTGTTTAAAGAACCATTTTTTGTGTTTGATAATGGAACAAGACAAAAGTGGTTCGTTTAAAGAATGGGAGCTCAATCATTCGTTGTAATATGATCGACTATCTAGCTAAAAAGTGGTTCGTTTTGTTCCTTAATATATTAACACTCATTTGGTCTCAAACTGAAATAATCAATCATATGTTTCGTCTTCATTTGGTGTGAGTTCTATTAAATTACTTTATTTGCTTAGGATTTCGGTTGTATCTCCTACTTGAATTCAATGTCTTCATTTTCTTTTGTGCGTATAGGAGGATTAGGTTAGCATTTTATGCAATCTTGTGGAATATAGCAGATGTAACCTTTGCAAAAGTTGGGGAGGGGGAAGTTTTGTATGCTGAATCTTTCATTTTACAAAAGCTGAACTGTTTCTGTAGCAAAAACTCATGATTTTTCCTACCATTTTTAGCCAAATTATTATTATTTTGATGTTTTGATATTATACCTTTTTTGTACTCCCTTATAAAGCATTTAGAAGTTTTTTAAGACCTCTTAAAAATTGAGCTTAAGACCACAATAAATGTTAATTAATTGGCATTCGAGTTTCAATAGATAAAATCACTTAGTTAAACAGTAACAAAATGAAACTTTTTTCAACCATGTAAGCTTATTTTGGAACTATTTAAACCATTATTTAAAATCTTGTGGATAACAATTCTATTAAGCACCAAATATGAAATAATTACAAACATTCAATATTGGTGTATAAAATTCTTTATTTTGTGCTGTATCCTGTTGGTTTGATGAAAATATATTTGGTCATGTATCATTCGACTATATTCTGCGTCATGTAAATATTAAAATTTTCCCATTTTTGTTAGTGTGCAGCTAGATTCACCTATTTGCCCTTTGTCAACATTGCAACTGTTGATTTAGTTGGCGATAGGGTTGCTCTAAATTTCACCTTTTGATGGGTAATTTACACATTTAATTAGAAGTTAAAATATTTTGTTAAACAAGTAATTTCAGCTTATCATGCTGTGATGAAATTGGTTGCAATCTTTCTTATGATACGGATCATTTCAAGTTACAAGAACCTCATAGCATTAAGTTTTTATATTTCTTTTTGCAGATTTGTCCCGTTTGCTCGGTTAAAGTGACAAGAGATATGTTAAGCCATATCACTATGCAGCATGGACACTTATTCAAAATATCCTTCTACTATAGAAAAATGATATTTCATTTAGCAGCCAGCTTCATGAGTTGTACCCCGTGCATTCAAATCATGGGTTGTTGATATAGTTCGTGAAGCCGGACTGCGTATATTATTTTATTATTTCTTCTACGTTATGGAACATTAGAAATGTGCTTTATGTTATTTGGTTTCAGCACTTTAAAGGAAGCAACTAAGCCAACTATCCCGTCTTTATTTTTATATGAAAATTAATTAAGATATATAAAATTTTATTCATCTTAGAACCAAATTCCCAGTGCAGAAGTAAATTAGATTACTGCCCAGATTTTTTTGCATATGTTTGTATGTATGTATGATGTAATTTGTATCAAGGTTTTTGGTGTCTTTAACTGAAAGAATACTTGCAGAGACGTCGTAGGCTGCGTAGGGTAGCCGTCCCAAACAGTCAGGCACTTTCCCTTTTAGGAAGGGATCTTAGAGAGGCTCATTTGCAGGTACTTCTTGGTGGTAGTTACAGGTCATCAAGTATCGCCACGTCATCATCATCTGCAAGTGCTAGTGCTGCAGCAGCTGCTGCTGATCCTTTTCTTTCTTCTTTGGTTCTTAACTTTCCTGGCTCTGAAACTGAAGAAATCTCTAAGCCCGATCTTGATGAAAGCACTGTGAAGAATCCCACTCCCCAACACATATGGAAATCAAGGTACACTTAAGCTAATCTATTATTCATTTATGCATGTTTAATTGCTTTCTTTTTATTTTTAGCTTGTGGGTTCATTTTGCATATTCAACTCATTGTTTATTTGTATATGGATCGATTTGGGTTGTGTTTTATTTCATAAGGCTCATTTTATCCAAAGGAAACCCGTCAAACGGATTGAAACTCAACCAAAGTCTGTTTATTATATCACTTTTTTTTATTGTAATAGCGTCACTTTTGTAACAAAAGTTAACACTATATCTCTCTATGCTTTTATTTTTGAAATACGGACAAAAATTTGTGCGTGGTTTTAACCCGAATGCCATTTAACTTGTTACCATTTGAGAATAATATGTTGTGATTAATTGCTTTTGAATTATCATATTTGTTAAATTTTTTATAAAAATTGGCTACATCTCAGCATTTACAAGCATAGAGAAAGACATTATGGGCTTTAGTATTTATTAGTTTGACAAACTTTAGGTGTGAAGTTTCTCCACACTCATAAGTGAACTTTTGTATACACTAAAAAAGCTATTTTTTTACATTTTTAGTAAACTTAGGATTAGTTTAACTTCCTGTTGATGTATGATAGTTTTGATCCTTCATTGAGTTCTGAAGAACGGGAGAAGAGAATGAGGCAGGCGACAGGGCGAGCTGTTTTCCTGCAAGATCTGCTGGTATCAACACTCTTCGGTGATTAAACTTGATGATGAGAGCAAGAGCCAATGATATAGTTTGCAGATATACTGTCAAATTATCTGATTAAGCAGATCACACTAGTTGTAAAATCCAATTCTGTTTTTTCTTTGGCTCTTGCTTGTGCGCACGTGCGCCCTCTCTCTCAACCAATGTTGTATGAGCAAACATAATCTTTCCATGTCAATGAAATCTGTAATATTTGTTTTGTTTCACTGTCTTAACAGTACCATACTGATATCAAACCATACGGCCTTTCTATTATTCTGATATTGAACTGTATGTCATTTGTATAATACTGATATCAAACCAGTGCATATTCCTCAAAGTTTTTATGGTGGCACTGAAGACTTCATACTTTATTCATGTTAGTTATTATAGGAGCCATCAGATCCAATATTACTTTTGTGTTCAAATAAAAAAGAATCATCTGTTGTCAACAAATTATAGATTTACACACAAAATTACTTCCACAACTCCATAGGCAGAATATTGGAAAAACAAAGATATGAACTTGGCAAGTAAAACCATAACATGATGTTCATATTGCTGCTCGTACAGCGCTTCTAGCAACTTCACGTCTCATCTCAGCAGCATGCCCGCTCCCTCGGAAATACATGTATACTTGCTGCATAACATTCACAGGTATTAAGTTTCATTTGTTTTTTAGTTCACAAAACGTTTCAAGTGTAAAATGGGAAAAGTGACAAGAATGTGCTGACCTGAATGACCCAGATGCTCAGCAGTGATTCTAGACAGAACAGCCCGAATCCAACAAAGTAAAAGATCTGTAACCAAATGGATATTATTAGTAGTACAAGAACAAGGAAACCCATCCCATTATAAAAGAGACTTGAATCGTTTAGTCGTTTTTAACCAAAACAAAGTTGTGTTGATGTCGTTAAGAACAAATGTTAGATTTTGACATGCAAACGCCAGTACGACACGCATTTGAAACATGAATTACAAGAGAACATAAAAGTTCATCGATTTGAAACAGTATGAACATATATTTATCTTCAAAAAGGTGATTAAATCATGAGATACAGTAACCAAATAAACAATTCGATATTAAAACAATATCCCAAATATTAACATATGTTCTCCCCATTAAGAAATTACAAACAAACAAACATA
>BJCN01328091.1:0-21359 GCA_018326445.1 Flaveria brownii
TTGGTTATTCGTGAAAACCGACCAAACCAACTGATCCATTCTGATTGTAAGAACATAGCCCATCATCGCGTGTTTACCGCTTGTGTTGGCCCTATAACTTTATGTTATCTAGTGGAGACAAGATCAAAGGCACCTACTCAGGATCAGCAGCATGACTGTTGTCACATGATTTTCTTATCTTAGAAAACCTCCAAATATCTTTTCCCACTGATAAAAGGACAAAACTACCCACCTGCCCAAACAAACTCCTCACACCCATGTGCACTCAATCAATGATCCCTCATCATCCTCTATCTCGTAGTTTCTTGAAACATATATAGTCAAAGGGAATCAAACCCACCTTTTTTCTCAACTTCATTCCCTCAAATCATCAACAGTTCATCCAATTTGTCGCTAGATTTCAAGATTCCATGTGGGGTTTTCAAGAACATGTGATTTTACCCAAATTGGATCCTTAAAGGCTGTGAATTTGAGGGGATTAACGATGGGTAGCAGTGGGAATTGCAAGACGATTGTTTGGTTCAGGAGGGATTTGAGGATTGAAGATAATCCAGCACTCTGTGCAGCTGCAAGAGATGGTGATGTTCTTGCAGTGTTCATATGGTGCCCTAAAGAAGAACAACAGTTTTATCCGGGTCGGGTTTCGAGATGGTGGTTGAAGCAATCTTTGATCCAGTTAGGGCAGTCTTTGAAGTCACTTGGGGCTGATCTTGTGTTGATGAAAACTCACAGTACTGTTTATGCTCTTATTGAATGCATTTCTGCTGTTGGTGCAACCAAAGTAGTGTTTAATCAGCTCTATGGTACGTAATTATGTATGCTCTGACTTTTGTCTTTGTTTTTTATTAGCAGTTACTAAAGTTTGAGTTTTTTGGTCTAAGGAGTTGTCTAAAGATTGAAATTTTGCAGAGGTTTATTGGTAGTATCTAGTAGTTTATTTTAATTCTATGAGTTTATGATTTTCTTTGTAATTAGGTTGTTTTTGTTTCCTCTAAAGCTGGTTAGATCTATGTCAATTTTGTATCTTTAATATATACTGGTTGACTGCAATTGATAGGTTATATTCTATGTCAACTAACTGATTGTTTATTATTTTTGTGTTGAATCTTATAAGTTTGATTCTTGGAGTCACCTTATGACGAGTTTAGTACTTTGATAGCTATCTATGCTTGAAACTGGCATGACCAAATCAGAGAATTTTATACTCGAATAAACGTAATAGTCGTTTTGATTGTGATACTGAAGCTTAGGAGCACAATACAACACTAGGGAGATTTGCATAATCAAAGAAGTTAAAGTTGATCATTAATTGTGCACTCTCGATTATTGGTTAGAAGTCAGGACATTGATAAACATAATGTAGGTGATTGTTTTTCCTTATAGACTGTTTTCTTATCTATATCATGACTACGATAAGTCTACCCAAACGTGACTTACAATTAAATTTTATAAAGTACACGGTGAATGTTTGTGAAATTGACTGATTTAGTTCAATTCAAAGCATATTTGTGTAGATCAAAGCTAGCTTCTAGTCTTATTTCACTTGAAAAACCTTCACAAGTCAGTTGGAAATTGACCGCCAACCGTTGTTAATATCTCACAAGCGAACCATGATCACAGTTTGAGTTTCTTCTGAAAGTCACCTTTTGTGTTCTTTCTCGAAACCCATTGACTCCTTAAAACTACTCAAAATCTAATGTAAGTATTATAAACCTTTTAATAATAATTTTCATTTTAATTCTAAAATTTCACCGATCGGTGCCAAATTTTTTCAAAGGTATAAGAAGTTTACTGAACTTGAATGTTTCTAAGCTATTGGATGTTTTAAACATCAAAAACCTACATAAAAGTTTCTAAAGTTGGAAAAGAGAGAGGAGGTAGCTCACCAAGTGATTGTTCTTATGTCTGTTTCAGATCCTGTTTCACTTGTTCGGGATCACCTAGTAAAACAAAGGCTCGGGGAGCTCGGTGTTCCTGTTCAAACATACAATGCGGACTTGTTGTATGAGCCATGGGAAGTATACAATGATGATGGATATGCTTTTACAACCTTTAATGCATATTGGGACAAATGTTTGAATATGCAAAAGGATCCTGTTATCCGTCTTCCTCCATGCCGATTGGTGCAAGCCACAGGTAATATCTTCGAAACTATAGTAACCATTAAATATAAACAGAAAAATATGGATGTTGAGTTATAATAACATACATATGTAAATAAATAATAAGGTAAAAGAACACATAACATAAATCTAAAATCATTATTTTGTTTTTATGATGGACAAATAACAGGATCAGTGGAAGGTTGTACAATTGAGGAACTCGGTCTTGAAGACGAATCCGAAAAACCAAGTAATGCACTACTAGGAAGAGGGTGGACACCAGGTTGGATAAATGCAGAAAAAGCTCTTACTACCTTCATAGAAAACCATCTTATTGACTATGCAAATAATAGACAAAAAGTGACCGAAAACTCCACATCAATTCTATCCCCATACATCCACTTCGGTGAAATCAGTATTCGGAAAATATTTCACGATGTGATCATGAAGCAGATTCTATGGGCGAAAGAACCAAACCATCATGGAGAAGCGAGTGCTACTTATTTTATTAGATCTATCGGGCTTAGAGAATATTCACGTTATATTTGTTTCAATTTCCCATATACTCACGAAAAATCACTTCTAAGCAACTTGAGGCATTTCCCTTGGCAAGCTAACCAAGCCCATTTTAAGGCTTGGAGACAGGGTCGAACCGGTTATCCATTGGTTGATGCGGGAATGCGCGAACTCTGGGCCACCGGATGGCTACACAATAAAATTAGAGTGATTACCGCGAGTTTTCTGGTAAAATGTCTATTGTTACCATGGCAATGGGGGATGAAGTACTTTTGGGATACATTGTTAGATGCAGATCTTGAAAGTGATATTCTCGGTTGGCAATATATATCCGGGAGCTTGCCAGATGGGCATGAGCTTCATCGCCTTGATAACCCTGAGGTACGTCATGATCACACATATATACTACATATATCTAACTAAATGTATGTACATACATATGTGCATACATGTATCTAACTAAAAGTATTCGAATTGTTCACATATCAGGTTCAGGGATTCAAGTTTGATCCCGAGGGTGAGTATGTTCGACAGTGGCTCCCCGAGCTATCACGCGTGCCTACAGAATGGATTCATCATCCATGGAATGCACCTTCTTCTGTTCTCCAAGCTGCAGGAGTCGAATTAGGATTAAATTACCCAAAACCCATCATTGACATTGAGATTGCAAGAGACCGTTTAACAAGTGCCATACTACAAATGAATGAAAAAGAATCTGCTTCAAAGCAAGATAACTGTGAAGGAACAAGTGAAGTTGTGGTTGATAATGGGGATCCTGTAAACTCGCCGATTCCTAAAGTTTTACTTAGAAAAGAAAAGAAGCCGTGTCCTTCAACGTCGTCTAATGATCAAAAGGTACCTTCGATGCATAAGGAGGTTTCAGTACCGAATAATAATGTTAATAATAATAATAATGATAGAAAAAGACCAAAGCCTTTAGAAGGGCAAGAACCAGATGAGTATAATTTGCATGACTGCAAAACAGAAAGCGGGTTCGTGGAGACTGATGATGATTTGTGTTCGACTGCTGTTTCATCCCCGGCTAGTAAGAAACAGAAACAGAAACAGGTTACTGGGACGAGTACGTTCTGTGGGCCGTTTCTGATAAAGTGAAACTGTTCATCATTTGTATGTTATATATATATATATGTTTTCTTTTGGTAGTCGTGTTTGAATTTTGAAACAGAGATGTATAACGATTATATGTTTGTTTCAAACTATCTTTATCTGAATCTGTATGGATGTAACGTCATGCAATGCTCGTGCTGGTTGATTTGCTACGCTTCCTGATGTGTGAGGTTTGGTTCTAGTGTCTAATGGTATGCAAAGGCCATGTTGGTTCCATTTTTATTTATTTGAGATGATGGTTACACGACCAAACGCCTAAAATGTCCTCGAGCAAGGGCGGACCGATATTGGTATCCCGTGCTACAACTCAACTTGGCACCCTAATCCCCCATCAAGACTTAAACAATTTGACTAAGGCGGACCTACGTTGGTAACCTGCGCTACGTGCCAACTTGGCACCCCCCTCCTTTGTCAAGACAAGAAACAACTTCGAGTAAGGGCAGACTTACATGTGTAATATTAAATAAGGAAAACGAAACATGGACGCCGTTTATGACATTCAAAACTTTATAAGAAAAATGAATCCGTCGCAAACACGTACATTTCGGTGAGGTATTTGATAATATTCAAAACTTTATGTTCGTATCCGAGAATCAACAAACTCGACTTCGCAGGTAGAGGATTTTGGGAGTTTCATATTGAATGAATTTTGCACCTAATTGAGGGGATCAAAATGTAAGTTTTAAAGTTTAAAAAAAAATTATTTTATGTTGACTCAAGCGTTGACGTAAGCGTTTGTGTTTTAGTATTCTTTTTAACAACAAATATATTATACACGTATTTTTAAACTACACTTCATATATATTACATAATGTTCAAAATAGTATTTATCTCTCTATAAATAGTACTTCCATAGGAATTACCTCTGGGTCAATAGTTAGTATAATAACAATAACATTAGAGATCTAGTTGCAAAATGTATAAACTTTAGGGTACTTTCTGCAATTCGTTAATAAAGTAAACCGCAAAAGTTCAAAAATTACCTGTTATCTTCCCCCAATTCACCGATGAATGCTTTAGGTTTTCAGCAACACCATTAAATCGACCTACAACTTGAACGTTATTCAGCAGAAATTCCTAATTCAAAACCCTAATTCCACTCGTTTATCTTTTCAATTTCACATATATCTCGAATTTTGCGGGTTTAATGGAATCCCAAGGTAATTCCGACAAAACCCCTAATTTTATCTGTTGCATCAATTCGAATTTGTTTGCTTCATAAAATGATGTGTTTTTACGCGTGGATGATTGTTATTAGGGCAGAAAACTTCGAACAATCCCAAGGCCATGCTTTCGTCTCTTATGAGTAAGAGACAAAAGCTTCAGGAAGAACTTCGTACGATTGAAAAGCAGGTTGGTATATGTATACTAACTTCTTGCAAGTTAGTGTATTGCATTGAGTTACTAACATGCTTGTTGATTAACATAAAGTTTCATATCTATATGGAGAGTTAATTTGGAACCAACTTATAATATGCAGAAGTTATGAATCCCTTTGTCTTTGGAACATAAACAACATTCTTCTGATGCTATACAAACATTCCTCTAGTTATGACTTTGTTTAGAGAATCTGCAATGCTATGTTGATATAACTGTAATCTATCACTATTTCTGTAGGCAAACCCCTATGGTGCATTTGTGTATAGGTGTTCATATATCTTTTTAACCGGGTCCCACTTTCGATAATAAAGATTGCATTTTCAAGTTGAGGGCCCTGCCCTTGTATGCCCTTCCACATGGACGAAAGTCTATTTTTTTTTGTCTGTGATCGAAATACCATGTTTCGTTCTTCGCCCATGCATATTGCATAACAGGTGGTCTTACAAATTAAGAAAAGTTCCGTTATCGGAACGTTGCTCTTACATACTTCCCATGTTAAAACTAGGCTAAGAAGTTCCAGTTGTGTTTATGCAGTAGTTACTGGAAGATACTGTTATATTATCTAAACTTTTTTACTTTAAGCCACCTAATGATTGTGACTAATTGGATGAGTACGAGATGAGATAGATAGAAAAGTCAGCATAGAGTTATAGTTGTCTTATAGAAAGTCATTAGCAATGGCAAATTGTATGACTGTATGTATAGGATCTAGACACTGTGGAAGAAGCTAAAAAACTACTATGCTTATTATATAGTGACTATACTTATTTTATCAACTGTACTACGCAAAGATGGAAGAATTCTTTTATTTGTAGTATCCTTGTTAAGAATAACCAGTTCATTGGAAAATTTATCTCACTTGCATGGCCTGTGAGGCCTGCCTAACATGTGTTTTGTTAGTGGATATGGCTTCCACAAGTCTTCTTTGATGGAGATGCATAAATGCCTCTGATTGCTTTATCTTTTTTGTTCTTCGGTTTTGTTTTCTGAGCAAGTCTTTATTATGTTGGAATGATTAAGATAGGTGTATGAGCTAGAGACCAGCTACTTACAAGAATCAAGCAATTTTGGAAATGTATGGAGAGGATATGAAGGTTTTCTTTCTTCATCAAAGAACACCACAAAGTATGGTACTTGGTTCACTTGTTTTCTTGTACTTGTTCTATTTATTTATATATATTTAGGTTAATTTATTCTTTGAAACTCATTTTTGGGTCTTGAGAGTCCTATACGCTTTTAAGAATGACAAAGCTCTTAACTGGAAATTTTGTTAAGGGCTCACCTCAGAGATTACCTTTGTAGATTATAATTTTTATTTCGCAATAATGTCCACCTAGTCATATGCTTAAAGTATTTGAGTACAAAACAATCACAATATTTATTTGTGGACGATGATTTCAAGGTTTCTATGTTGAATTCTCTGAAATCTTGTATATTTATAAATGATTCATCCATAAAATCAGTGCAGTTGGTGGTAGTTACGAAGTTGATTTTTGTGGGAACGCTGCTGACATTTGTGTGCATTTATGAATTTGTACAACTGAGTTAGACCAGGACAAGCAAGTTCCATTCAATTATACTGCATGGTTGAATGGAAAAGATGTTAATCTTTTTACGTATAATTTGTTGTTGCTGTCTACCCTATTCTTTGACATCTTGTTCATTGTATTGCAGCCTGAAAAAGTCAAGAAAGTTTCAGCATGAAGATAGGCTTTTTTCTCTATCATCAGTCACCTCACCAGCTGTATGCTATATTAACTTTTGACCTTTATTTTTTTCTCCTGATTTTGTTATTACAACAGTATGAAAAGCTTTTGTTTTTCTATTGGAAGTATAATCTTATCATTTGAACATTGGACAATCTTTTAAATTTCTAGTCTGTTTTATTTGTCTTTATATATCTTTAGACGGAAGAGCTTAATGCCGGACGTGAAGGTGAATCCTCTAACGAGAACTCTTATTTTCTTCCCAACAACTTTACTTTTCTGTTCAAATATAATCTAACGGTCCTTTTAAATTATGTGTTTTCATCAGAGGGAAGATCAGATCTGGGCCCAGGTCGACCTAAAGGTGGAGGTTTAACTATTAATGGACAGTGAGTACACCTCTCTCTCTATAGACTCTTGTATTAGTGTTTGACATCATTGCCAAGTGGTGGTACAACAAGTCAACAACCATCTATCTTAAAAACAATTAATATGGAGTAGGCAAAACAGAATAACAGATTGTCATTATGTTTAACAACTAAAACACTAACATATATCATGCCATACCACAAGTAGTCATTTCACATGATGCTTCAAAAGTCTGATCATCAGAAATATGCTATGAATAAGTATGATTTCTATATACGTGTCGTCATTTACTCTAGGGGAAAACCAAAGAAGGGAAGAACTGGACCCAGAGATGGACGGAAAATCAGACTGTCCAATGACATGGAACTTGATGATGACGATGATCATGATATGGGCGGCATGAGATAGCAACACCTCCAATGGGTATTGGTGATATAAACTGTTGTAAGAAGTAATAAATTTGTATAATCATCTGTTTAATTTTCTGTTTGCATTTACTATTTCTTAAATCTTTGTGTACGGTGTCACACTTGGTGTGCCCAGTAGTATTGATTCAGATTATGTTTTTTCTATACTTTTAAAAGGGAAAATGATAATAGTTAGTTTATATTTTATGAAAAGAAGTTATATCATTATTATAGTAAGATATTTTCTGTAATAATATTAACACATGAGATAATTATGTTCTTTGAAAAATTTAATGTCTCAGGTTAGGTGGGCCTCATTTGCAAGAAATTATATGTTTCAACTTTCAATTGCACACGATAGCTATTATTCATTCTTGGTTGGTCTGGACTCTTTCGATAAAGTTAAACATGCACATTTTGGAAAAAAAAATACGTATTAATAAATATTGAACGACTCCAGCTCTGATATTCTATTGATTCAAAGCAATACTTGTGGGATTCATAAATTGTAAAATCAACTATTAATAATATTCAAGTTGTCTGCGTTAGGAACTCGCTATTTTCGGGAAGCTACATGTTCAAAGCCTACAAGTCTAGGTGAACATAAGAATTTTCATCCGTAGGAAACATATTTGATTGATTGTATGATTTCCTTCTAACATCGGGTAGAGATGGTGATTTAAGTGCATCAAGTCATTTTGATTAATTGATATTACATGAGGAAGTGTGGAGTATAATCTCATTTCAAACCAATCATTTTCTTAACCAGTGGTTTAATATGACAGGGTTCAAAAAGCTAAACCCCTGTGGGAGTGAGTCAGTGTAGCCTTGTGTAAATTTGATCTTCATAGTTGAAAGACGTTGAAAGTTGGTTTGGATTTGCGTAGTGGATAGATAGCGACATGCTCATCACAAGTAGTGATCATCAATGATTAATGAACTGATTGATGAAAAGCAACGGTGTTCAAAAGCAACTATGATTGGCAACTATGATCAACAACCATTGTGATTAGCAGCAATTTTGGCTTTCAGCGACTACGTTTATCAATAGTAAATGCTTTACCAACAAAAGTCAGTCATCAGCTAAACTACCATAGAAAGAGTTCATGATGATGGTAACCGAATTAATTTTCAAGCGTTTTGATCGCAAACTGACACACTTTCACGTAGCATTATGTTGTTTCAACTAAAATTTGTAACGAGCCACCGCCTATGAAAGAAAGTCTTTGACCTATTCTGGTATATATTTTCACCAGAGAGAGGTCCATACTCGTTCTTGTCTCTTTTTATATTATACCATTGAGGTTTCAAGAGTAGCGTTAAGTGAATACACACAATGTATAAAAATATCCATGATCATTCCAAACCATAAAACCTACAAAGACCGGAGTCATTGCTCTAATTTTCCGTCCTCCAAAACTTCACATGTGCCAACTACTCATGATAAGATTCAATAATTGTTAAACTACTATAATTATATCTCTTTACATAAACTATTTACGTTGGATTGAAGAGTAACTATCTTTTAAAAACTCAACCAACACTAACACCTATATTCTTTATTCTAAAAAGATTAAGTGAATCAATCTGTATAAGCAGCACTACATTATAACATAGAAAATGTCTTCTGAAGGTACCATTTTTAGCTGCAAGAGGCAATAAACAAATTAAAAGGAAGCTTAAATCAAGATCCTGCAGGCACTTAATTAAAAGAATTGCAATACGTCGATCGACGAATTTTAACTGGTGCAGGACATTGAAACCCGCGAATATGAAAAAAAAACATGGAAGACTTACCTTAGCTTTGCCCAACGTGCACTGCTCATAGCGTGCATCGTCTAGATTAAGCCCAGACAGAACTGAGCTTGGATGCCAGCCTCGCACTTCTGTAGTCGTCTCGAAGCTGAACAAACCTAAAGTTTGGATCCAAAATTAATCAAAAAGAAAAGCAGGTGGCAGTTCAGTACATATTCTAGGTAACAATTTCGAGTTATATTCTTAGTAGTGGGTAGATCTAGGTTGTGTTTTATTTTTAATGGCTCAAACAGGTAAAATAAAAATATTTGCTTAGAATGAAAATGGTCAAATGGTGTTGATGCATATAACCTCAAAAAACATTAATTTCAACTTGTTAGATTACAATAAAAATAACATTAACTTTTTAGCAATAATTAACACAAATAGTTTATATAATGTTTCTTTGGACAAATTGTTTTCTGACAACCTGTTTCTACACTTCAAAGTTACCCATTTTGACTTGAATCCAGTTTTTGGCACACCCATTTTGTGATTTCTAATACAAATAAAAGAAATAGGATCCACAGAATGAGTTACGCCTTCAAAATGAAACGAACCTTTCGGGGACAGATGTTATTAAGAGAATTATTACCTTTGGGCCTCTTTTTTGATGCTCGGAGTGCCCTCAATTAGACTTGACAAGCTTTCAGGGGCTACAATAAAGATATTGGCCATTCTGCAGATTTAAAGGTTATATTAGTAATTTAGGAAAATTGCATGGGGGAGCAGAACAACCTCCATAAAGACAGGAAAGCAACAAGTTTAACTTACATGCTTAACGATTCAAACTTTTCATCAATGGTAGGGGCGTTGAAGTTTCGTAGAAAATCACCATACTCAGTGATGTCACGTTTAAGCTTCAGCCCTCCACTGCATAAAGATAAATTTTTGTTGGAACTAATATACAGTAAAAGCAACAAGCATCACAATTTTTAATATATGTTAGATGCAACAAACATGGATACATAGTTTTATTTTCTTAAAAGTCTATCCAACATGTATTCCAACAGATTTAAAATATCCATATGTTTTTCTTTTTAAAACTATTGCACTAAAACATATCAGCATGCATAATCATACAAACTACACAAATTTCACAAGAAAAAAAAATCCCTTCATGTGGATTCAAGAGGCATACTTAATTTGAAGAGAAATTTGCTGATGCAAGTTTATGTGATGAAAAGTGGATGTTCACGTTAAATGCGAATGTTACCTGGCATTAAAAGAGAACTTCAACCAGTTGTTAGTCAGTATCTTGTACAAACGGTTTCCCTATATCAGAAAAGTAATTGTGTTAACGGTCTAACATGTGAAGAGAACATACCGGGAAATTTTAGAAACATAACAGGACATTAAAGAATATAACAGAAAAGATGATCTGGCAAACAATTAAAAACCTTTTCATATAATTACTAGATATTAAGTAACGTTATACATGAAATCTGCATCCATCATGAATGATATAGTCCTATAAGAACAAGTTGTCAACTTCAATCTATAAGACCATCAATGAAATTTAAACTACAGATGCTATAAAAAATTTAACTATACATAAAGTCACTAAACACAACTAAAAAGCATGGGCAGAAAGGGAAAGATAGGATGTGCACACACTCCCAAAACACCAAAAAGAAGTGATAGGATAAATGGTAAGAGTTTTTGTAAACAACAGAAGCAGGTAACCATGGTCCATGGAGCATGTAAAATAACACAATACAACCATGCCTTAAGTAGATTTCTAAATTACTACACATCAGGCATCGATTTAAATGTCAATACAGGTTGATCACAAAAGCAATAGCATCATTAGTTTCATGTAGGGACAATAAGTTGTAGGGTATAAAGATTAGTGGCGCCTCTCATGCACTAATGCATGAAGAATACATCCACTTATGGAGCTATTATTGGATAAAATAAAAGGAACTTAACATGCATCAATAAATCAATTGAACAACATCACACAGAATATACACAACAATTTTAGCCTTACCAATTCAGTTAGGAAAGATTGTTTGTTAAGACCTTCTAGTGCAGTGTATGCTGACTCAAGCACACGGGAGAGATATGCTACCACTCTGAAAACATCATAAGTTAATATTAATAGGAAATAAAAACATACAAGGAGAAAGAGAAAAGCGAAATGAAAAGTCACCATAGACTTCCAGCATTTTAAACAAGAAATGTTCTCTCTTATTTAATGGAAGAAATATTTGCTAGTAGCAAAGAGAGTCCATAATGAAGAATTTATCCAATCAAGAAAACAATTCTATAGATTTGAAAACGAGTTGTTACACCGCACAACCTTGTACACGCAGTTGTAGGCCGGGGATCTGCCAAGAGGCCATCATCTGGTGACCTAAAGTCAGTTGCCTTTTGCTCGGTTGAAAGCAACCGTTCCACCTACACAATGAGACTCATCAAAGAAATACAAATATACTATATACGTCTGTGTCAGATTATAATATGTGTGTGTATGGAAATAGACACAATTATTTAGCACACTTGAGAAAAATTATATAGCTCAGTTGTAATGTAGACCTCAGCAATAACTATCTCAATGCATTGTTGGAGGCCTCTACATGCAGAACTCTCTGCAGTGGACATAGCTGCTGTCATCTCCTCACAGGAAGCAGCATGTGCACCATCCACAGGTAACAGAAGCCTTGAAATAGATTTTGCAAAGTACTACAATCCATTACAGTTTTTTAGATAAGCATCTAATTCTCACATTTGTAAAAGAGAAAACCAAGTATAAAAATGGATACAACTAGGCATACTTGCTGAATTACAGCCACACTGCTTCCACAACCTTGTAAAGCAAGCATGAAAGACCTAAAACTGTTTTCACCAGCAGAAGCTGCACCTTCTGCCTACATGTCAAATTTGGTTTATCATGACTATGCAACTCATCAGGGCAGTTTCCTTTTTGATACACAATCTGTCTCAATTAATTTCTTATATAGATAGAAATATATAATAAAAATGATTAAGGTTAGAATAAAATACCGCGGTAGCAGCTCCAGAAGCCACTTTTCTACCCAGCAAAAACCTCTCCCTCTGAGAAGCGGCTTCCCTTAAGCCCTCTCTAGCTCTTTCAAGCCCTTCTGTGGTATATTGCCTGACCTGCAGCATACAACCAAAAAAAGAAGGAATCAAGACAAGGATGAACAATCACAAAATGACACGCATACAATCCTGGCAACTTACTTGGTCTAGAAGGCAAGTAAAAACAGCTTTGGCATTGGCTGCAAGATTAGCAGGCTGTATAAAGACACACAAGCAAAACAATTACATGTATATCAATCCTCAAATTGGGAAATCTTCACATTTCATGCCTATTTTACTTTTCTTATTCTCATGCTCCCCATGTGTGTGTGTGAACCCATATCTCCACAGGCTTGTATCTTCTTTTTTCCTAAGTAAGTTATTGCAATATTATGTTGTCATATTCTCTTTTTTACATGTATATCAATCCTCAAATTGGGAAATCTTCACATTTCATGCCTATTTTACTTTTCTTATTCTCATGCTCCCCATGTGTGTGTGTGAACCCATATCTCCACAGGCTTGTATCTTCTTTTTTCCTAAGTAAGTTATTACATGTATATCAATCCTCAAATCTGTACTTTTGTTTCTCTAACTTTGCTCATCAATTCTTGCATTTAAAAGTATCTCAAGTGACAACCCAATGTAGTCTTTCACCGCAGCCTTTTTAGAGAATACAAAGTTCACCAATGGAAACCAGAACTGAGACATTTAAGAAACTAGAAATCTTCAGCTCCAAAACCACAACCACTAAACAATACAATATGACGCGAAATGGAACTGAATTTTACAGGACAAGTCCAAAAAAAAGCAACTAGATTCCTTGTAACATGCAAAGTTTGTATCAAGATTTACCTGAGGTGAAAACAATTTGCATCTTGAAATTGCTTCCTCGTTCCAACTCACAAACTCTGTTACCACTTCAACAGATATTGAAGCTCTCTGGCCCTCAGCAAGCAGTTCCTCCATCTGCATAGATTTATGATGTACTTTAACAGTTAAAAAATTAAAATAAAATAGGGTCCATGATGTTGGTGAGAGATAGAAAGAAAGACAAACACAGACAGAAAGAGAGAGAAAAGGGTTGATATAAACCTTTGCTTTGTAGAGCTGTCTCATAGAGGCTCGTTCACACTCAACATAGATATCTTTGTGCTCAAGAAACAGAGCTTCTGTTAGGCCTGTACCAACAAAAGAAAGTATTACGGCAATAGAAGTACATATGATCCTTTATGCACTCATCACATATATCCCAACCATCATGTTCTATCATTTTCAAATCCCACATGATCCATAATTGCTAAGGTAACTAAAGCATAATACATTATATTTTGTCATCTTCATAGATCGAAATTACAACATGAATTGATGCATCAAATCGTAAACGAACAAACATATACATCCAGCAAAAATCTCACTCCTCAGTAAGGTCTGGGGAGGGTGGGATGAGGGCAAACCTTATCTCTACCCAAGAGGATAAAGAGGCTCTTCCCAAAGAGACCTAGCAATATCACATCGACAGATGATCTTGTGACAGTTCTCGCCGATGCTTATAAATCATAGGAAGTTATAACTTCTTTTAATGGGTTTTTTTATAAACTAAATAGGATACATAAACACAGTATGACCCTATCAACTGAAAAAATACATTTAACCGACTCGTAACGACCTTACTGAACTCATAGCAAGAACACGATCATGACCACAGAAATTATGATCGGAATCAAAGAGTATGGCACTAGAAAACACCATACAAACTTAATTGTTCAAGAGAACCAATAAAACTTAACAAGGTTTTGATGCATGATTAGTTATAAATTTAACTTCTTGTATGATGTGGTAGCTGCAATTTTTTCATCCCTCATATCATACATTTTTTATGTTACTCAAACCCTTATCAGAAAATAAGTATATTAGATTTAGATCAAAGTCTTTTGAACCAGATCTATATAACCAACAAACTAATTTATAATTTTCTTAATCTTATGACTCTAGTTGCGGGTCCAACAATAAACCACCAAAAACCAAAAACCAAAAACCAAAAACCAAAAACCAACCATTAAGTGCTACTGTGCTACTAGTATAATGTTTTATTTTTTTAACCACATTATCATCTACCATATACGAGTTTGCTTTAATATGAACAAGTAATGATATATAAGGATTCATGTTCTAAAGTTCCATACAAGTAAGCTTTACATTAGATTTTATAACTTCTAGGGATTAAAGCCACATTTATGCAAGAACACTCCTGCAGCTCGAATCTAAGGACTGACACACATCAAAGAGGCTGCTAAGCCACAAATCAGAAGCATATCATAGGGGTGAAACTGATTATTGGGCAGCTAAATTCAGATGATTGATCATTGGCTTTATTTAAATTCCAATACCACAGATCCAGTTTTTGCAATTGTTACTAACAGTATAAATTTATTTTTAATCCATCATAATATGTTTACCATGTAAAACCTGATACCAGGTTTTGAGTCGTGGTGTCATCTAGAAAAGGCGCATCAGTGTGTTAAAAAATGTTTTACCTTCAACATCCAAGTCACCACATCCCACACTATGGAGATCTTTGGCAAGTTCCAGTGTCCTCTCATATCCCACTGAAAGCCTTCTGAGATACTGAAACCACAAATACAAAAGCAACATTAAATTTAAACCTAAGTATTCATGTCCCATCCACACAAAATGAGCAAATGTGACCAGTCAATGTACTTACCAGCAATAAGCCACCTTGTTTCATAAGAGGTGGATTAAGGAGAGATGGTTTCACCAATAGTTTCTCCAGAAGGTTTGGGATCCGGTCCTCCATTACTCTCTGTCACAGCAACAACATTGACTTACAAAGGGTGATCACCAAGTATATACCTTACATAAAATCCTAATACGCCCTTGCCCTTAACAGACACCTATGAGGAGAAAATATGGTTGTGTATTTCAAATACCTGAACCAATATTGACATGACATCATTGGGACAAGGGAAAACAGTCCTGATGGTGGCTGATTCTTTTCGGACAGTATCTGTAATCCATTCATAGAGCTTATAGTTTCTATAATCCTAAAAGATTGTTATTTAGCAAAGTTGAAAACTTCCATACCTATTATTTGTTTGTACCGTTCTGATAGTGCAAGGTTGACATCAATGTGATTAGGTGTGAAATCCTGGTCGCCAAGAACCAATCGAGAGTCTTCATTCATCACCTCTACGTCAAACATTGGTCGTAAACCCACATAATGTTGCATGGCACTGGTGCCTCTGTTAAACTGCACATATATACAGTAAGCCAAAAGTGAATATGTTGCTGATATTATCACCCAAATTCCTTCTTAAAAGTAATCGATAATTTAATTATATACTGCCTGGAGTGTAGAATGGATCTCATGAATGATTAACATTTAGCATTCACATCAAGTAAAATTCCTGTAAACTAGACAAACTAACAAACAACATGCAGAATGAGTACCCCCGAAAGGATTTTTGCACACTCTGCCATATTAGACAATTCTCTTCTCTGAGATGCAGAATCAAATCGAGACAACAACTTGTTCTCCAGTTCTATAAAAAGTTCACCACAAACGAGCTTCACTTGTTAGCAAAATAATAATAATAATAATTAAATTTAACTGCTTCCACTATACCAAAGCAAGTGCTTTCTTGCTTTCTGGGACAGCTCAAAGTTTAGTCTCCTTCCAAATTATGTTCCTATTATCGCTACTTCTTGTACTTTAGGTGGATTGCAATAGGAAATTTGGTCAGTGAACATTTTGCGTATAGTGGAGGTTCAAACTTTATCAAAGTTAGATCTAGAACAAAACATATGGTCTCAACAATCCAATTGTCTTTTATTCTTGTGAGCAGTAAAGGAGAAAACTTAAGAATAACATACCATTGCAGTATTCTTGCAAGTTGGTAATTGCAACTTCCAGTCCTTTATTAGCGGTTGCAGATTGCATAGTTGCCCCATGCCTTCCAATATCTTCCTCTGCGAGTGAACCTAAAATGAAGGACAGATACAGAAACATTCAATTTCCCAGTATTTAATAAATAGTAAGTTTTTGAAACATACTTGAAAGAAATATTGTTAATACATATATAATAGAAGTCATCATACGTAATTTTTGGGCAATAGAAGCAGCCTCTGCAACACGCTTGTCGTCAGAGAATAGCGAGGAAAGCTGTATCAGGTCGCCCGGGCTACTGTTAAATTCCATTAGGTACTGGAGGACAAAAACAGACAGGTGACATTAAAACTATGCAGGGGAAGAATAATACTGTCAACTGAAAGTCAAAATTTACCTTTATGAGCTCCATAGTCTGGCTAGCAGTCTCCCGTTGTGAATCTGCACTCTGGTATGAAGAACATAAATATTGAAATACAACTTGGCAACCAAAAAATTAACATCGACTGAAATGACCAGAATCATAAACTACAGGCATTAGTAAAATTTCACCTGCAAATGATCCCCAATCTTAGCAGCTGTCTGTCCAACACTTGAAATGCGTGAATCCAATCTCGCAAAACTATTAAATATTCCATCCACACCCTTTTCTAGCTGAAAATTGAGATATAATCAAGACCTTATGAAGGAGTACTCAACTTGATGCCTCACTAAGATCAAATAAGGGTATAAGGAATGATAGTGCTAAAACATTTTGTAAGTACATAAAAATGCTATAAATCCATAGCACACTATAAATGAAAATGCTAATTGTATATTGGAAAACTTCAGGCGATGCGGTAATCTGGTTTTCAAACCTCCACAAGAAGTTAATTGTAGTCTGTATCTGTACTATATATATACATACTATATGGACTTCATACAAGGGAATGAGTGAATGCCTCGAATAGCTCTTCTTTGTTACAGTCATTAGATAGTGAGGGACTAATAGTGCATAAATCCTAAGTAGAAGATCTAGAATAGTATGAGTTAACTTACCATAACTAACTGGTAGTTTAGATTGTTGCAACACGGCTACTTAAGCCTGGTTCTCTTTTCACCAACACACAGATATGCTGATGAATTTCCTCTCTTCTGATTCTATTTCTTTCTCCTATTCGTGAACCCAATTAATATTGTAACATTGATATCAGAGCAAACTATTCTCATCGGCAGTGGGTTATGGAGCAACTGATTACCAGCAACTCAGCAAGCAACATATACTTCTGAACTCTTGAACTGATTCACATTTCGATCAAGAAATAATCAATGACAACAAGGATTATGGAGAAAACAAGAATCTCTGAAATTGAAAAAAAAAGCACTCGAATAACATGAAGCAGCTGAAAAAAAAATAGAGAATTCGTTTACTGATATACAATTGGTATTGGATGCTGTATTCAGGAGTTTGAATGACCTAGGGGCGAATCAGAATCAAAATTCAACTGCAATTTCCCTTGTACGAATCAGAATCAAAATTCAATAACTGAAGGAGCAATGACAGGGCAATGATTTGACAGAAACAAGAGGCTAGGAAAGCTTGGATTCCGTAAATTTAAATGGGAAGATGTCGATGATGGTTGTACTGATGCGAGTATCCTTTTCACAATTGATAGACTCAATGTCACAAAACACTGGAGGATCTTACAACACTGTTTCAGACAAATTAATTGAAAGATTACTACAAGTTTGATACACTGCTCATCCACTTTGAAGAATATGTGATCAACATATTTCTTAGGGGGCTTAAACCTAAAATTTGATGCCAAGTAAAGAAGTTCAAACCTAGAACGTTATGGGACACTTACTCCTTAGCACGTTTGCAAGAGATGTCCAATTTAATGTTAACGCGCTCACAGGGATCATCTAATCACAGGGATTAAGGTACAACACTTCTTGTGGTCAACTACTACAAAGAAGGATACAAACAAGTCGAACATCAAACCAGCATTGAATGCAACAGCATCACCTTTATTACCAGCTTCATCAGTATGAATTTATCTACCAAGGAAATCGAGGTCAAGAGAGCAAAATGGGAGTACTTTGGTGCACCGAGAAATGCAAACCTGGTCATAAGTGCAAGAATCAATAATTCTTTATTATTGAGGTTGAAGAGGGAGAGGATCATGTTGAAGGTTCCCTGATGATGGAACTGGGATAACACAAGAAAAGCACACAAGGAGTGCAGTCATTTGAGCATAATTGGTTGATTTGCAATTGGGTTCTTGATTTTCAGTTCAATAGATTGTCTAATTCAGTATCTCCTCTATTACTTCCATAATTGCAATATCTTAGTTCCTTCTGTGTATTCTTATTGACGTTCTTGATACTCTTGATGGGAGAGTATCATTATGGTCATTAGATAGTGGTAGACTAATGGTGCATTTATTGATGGGAGAGTATCATTATGGTCATTAGATAGTGGTAGACTAATGGTGCATTTATCCTAAGTAGAAGGTCAAGAATAGTAAGAGTTAACTACCATAACTAGCAGGTAGTTGTGATTGTTGCAACAGGGCTACTTATGCCTTGTTCTTTGATCAATAACACACTAATATGTTGATGAATATCCTCTCTTCTGTTTCTATTATTTCTTTGGTTCTTCCTATTCGTGAACCCGATTAATGTCATAACATTCTCACTCATGAATATATGACCATACACTAATCTACTGTAAAATTTAGGATGATCTTTAGCAAATTAAATACATCCCACAGGGATTGATATTATCAAATTGTTGAAGCCAGGCAGTAAATTAAGAATTCAACCAATCGATACACTTATGATTCATCTTGACACGTAGTGCAGACTTCTAAACTGCTAGATATATGTGAACCATTAGCATCACAGATCAATAAACTGAGATGAGTAAATTACCTCACCAAGTGTCTTCCTATGTTTAGAGTCTTGTGCAACAACATCCTTTTTAAGCTTCTGTAGTTTTCCATCAATCTTGAACAAACATTGGAATAGGTGAGAGCAATAAATTTGTTAAGTGCATACATGCGGAGAAGAATCATTGATAAAGAAGAGAAAGGTAAGAAGAATGATAGATGCAAGACAACTATAAAGTCAGTATGTACCTGTTTTCGTAGTTCCACTAATTGTGTGCAAGAATCCTTAAAGATTAGCAATAAAGTGTCTACTTCAGAAAATAGAGGACTTGATAACCCTTTTGCTGACCTCCAACTTGACAAAGTATCAGTTGTACTAATATTAATCAAACCCTCCAATGGGTCAGCCTCTTCTTCTATGAAAGATGGCAACAACCCATTTACTAGGTTTGCAAATAAAGCATCATATGAGAAGTCCCCCTTCATAAAAATATAGCATTGCAGCATCATCATTTAGTCAAATAAGTTGTGGAACACACTGTGTCACCGTCACACATACACAGACCAAAGCTTTACCTTGAATTTTTCTATGTCTAAAACAAGTGATGCAGAGCTGAAAGATGATGTTCTTGATATGCTATCACCATTGCTTTCATCTTGAGTCTCTTTCATCTAAACACCAGAAACAAGCATTTGCCATTCAGCCCTTTTGTAACTTCATTACAATAAATCAGACGGACGAATAAAGTGAGGCAGTATTAGTATTGAAGGCACTCAAAATTGGAATTTAACACAAAGAGATAGTGCTCAGTTGTATTATAATAAGTTTATAACCACCCATATGCACTTAATATCAATCTCGGTAACATTCGTATCCGTTACAGCTTAATTGTTTGCAAACTTTTATCTTAATAAACCATTGTAAATATTGCAGTTACCCATCCAATCAACATTAAAATGCAAGGAATCTACTTGTTTGATCACCTTAATATATATCATTGAGAGTTAAAGTATTTAAAATATCATGAACTTCACCATAGATACTCTAAAATACTCTTATTAATATTATATTAAGAAATTTTACACATACCTCTTTCAAACTCATTAACCCTTGATAAATACTTTTTATGAATACGATAAAGCTTTGTGTGTAGATGAGTCTAAGCAGACCGCACACAAAAAAAAGCTCAGCATATGTCTTTTTCGGCTGTACGACAGTGGCTCAACCAGTTGGCCTAACTAGGTTATCACTGATCATTCAGCTTTTAAAACAAAAACCGTCATTTTGTGTTTTCATGTTTTATTCTAGGTTATTATTTTAACTTTTTAAGACTAAGATCAACAAGCAGAAACCAGAACAGAACTAACAGAACTCTTATGTCGGAGAATATCAGAAGATAACAGGAGATAATTAGGAAATCAATTAACTCAATTCATGCTTCTTAATTAAAACATTCAACTCCATGTATAAGCTTACACCAACAAGGAAATAACAAACGAAAAAACTACATGTACTAACCTAAACTCAGGATACCATGAGATCATGACCGACTATCTAATATTCTAATCAACACAACTAACAATTGAGAGCTGCTAACTAAACTATCAAATTTGCACGGCCTTCTCTGATTCTACAGGTGAATAGCGATGCATGGAGGTATCAGGTATGCACGCATCAAACTCATGTATCGAATTGTCGAAATTATGAGTATGTTATCTTCATCATAAATCAACTTCCAATTCCTTAAGGTTTTAATTAGTCGCCGGACTAATCAACCAATTCGCAATTGACAGACCATAAGCGAGCATTTTAATAGATGTACATATCTATGATTCTATAAATGATGTTCTATCGATCACGAGATCAAAAATGGAGGTATGCTCGTATGACGTATCAAACTTATGTAACGAAATTAATTGTGAGTATGTTTACCTTCATCATAAATCAGCTTCCAATTCATTAAGGTTTTAATTAGTCAAATCAAATCACAATTGACAGACAATAAGCGAACATTGTAACAGATGTACGTATCTATGAATGATGTTCGTATCGATCACGAAATGGAAAATGGAGGTGCGATTGATACCTGATTACGTGAATCAAACAGAATGAATGGAGGTGGTGGTGG
>BJCN01328097.1:0-13799 GCA_018326445.1 Flaveria brownii
TTCATTTGTATACTTGATGAAATTTGACATGTCTTAACCAAACCCTTCGCATGAGCTCAACATGCACTTGTATGGTCTTATATTATAATTTAGCGGCCACATCTATTTTTAGTTTTATTGCCTTTTGTTTTGTCTGGTTCAATAATATGGCTTATCCTAGTGAGTTTTATGGACCCATTGGACCAGAAGCTTCTTAAGCTCAAGCATTTACTTTTCTAGTTAGAGACTAACATCTTGAAGCTAACGTGGGATCCACTCAAGGGTCGGTTCATCCCTCACCTCCTCAATCTGCCTCTTTTTTCTTATGATCTCAAATTGACTAGATTTGCCTCGACCCAGTTTGACCCAATGAGTTTATATCACTATTGCCTCCCCCCAAGGCCCCAACTAGAGAACCGACTTGTCCTCAAGTCAAGATGAAGCTGTTCAATTGAAACTTGATTGATTATCACCAAAAGAATTATATGGTTATCCTCTTCCCCGAAAGCCTCCAGAAGATTGAAAGACTCGGTATAAAATGGTAGCGAGGGCTTTATTTTTCCCACATCGAAAGCATTCCCCCTGAATGTACATGCCTTGTTTCTCTTCATCAGTTACGCGATGTTCAGAAGATTTATGGTGAGCCACTTCCGTGTAAACATTGCTTAAAGAAGTTGATTTTGAGTTTGTGTTGGCATGAGCTTTCGTAACTTTTTCTGATTGAGATGAAATAAACTTGGACTCGAACTTTATCATGAGATTCATAGCATTATAGACAGTCCTAGATTTGTAAACGCTTACATCCCTCGTTAGTTCTTCTTTGAGTCCGTTTAAGAACATACTGAGAAGGCATTGATCTGGCTAGTTAGTAACTTGCGGTGACCTTTTAGCAAACAATTGATGATACTCTTGCACGGAGCCTAGCTGCCAAATGCTTCACAAAAACTCATCCTGATTCTAGAATTCCGCTCAAGTAGAGTCATCTTAGTTGATAACCATGATTACAAATCCAAGGCATCTCTTTTGATATGCATTGAGGCGATATCCACCTTATCATCATCCGGTATGTTGTATCGAAAGTATTTTCCTATCTTCAAAATCCAGCCATGCGGGTCTCCTCCACTAAAGGTTGGGAATATAATCTTTATAGTTAGTCGATACTGATGATTATGCCTCCAGGAACTCTCCCCCTATTCAAACTGCCAAAAACTCCTTTTGATTTCTCTTGTTGAGACTTAAGAGCTGCAACATCTTCTTTGATGGACTCGAACTTGGTTGTATTCATTGTTAATTGAGCAACGATGGTGTCAGGGTGAGAGTCGTTGCCTCAGTGGTGCTCGATCTGAGGTGACATGGGTTTTTTATGGCAATGGAACCAAGTGATAGAAACTGTAGTCGATTGATTGAGATTATACAAAAAATAATAACAATACAACCTGATTCAAGATATGATAAGTCTCCAAGTATAAAAACATCACAATTAGTTAATTAAAAAAAATACAAAGCATAAAACAAATTTACTCCTATATAACCCTACTAGGTTACAATCCCGTGTAATACACGAGTTAAATAAATTTACTGTTATATAATTTATAATATAAAAAACTATGTCTTAAATATTGTGTATTATACAGATTGAACAAACTCATATATTACATATTTAAAAATTTGAAGTTAACATATTTGAAATATTAATAATGGATAGTTATTAATTAATAAATAGTTATTATAGCATTATAATTAAGAGGAGAGAGAAACGGGAAAATCAATTGTTAGATGACTTAGAATGATGAGAAGTGTCCGAATTTATTTTTATTTATTAGTACAGAGACGTGCTATTAACTAATAATGGAAATAAGGTTGACAACTACCCCAACGCTCCCTACATTCTCTAAATAATTGGGTCTATCTCCCACCTCTTGACTCTAGCCCATTTTCCTATGGATTTACTGGATCTGCCCAACCAAATTTGACCCAATGGGTTCATATCAGTGACACCTTAGGCGAATCTCATATCATATTGTTTCAGTTATGTAATAGATATCAGGTCATAAGTAATGTTTCATTTTAAATATCACTAAAACATTAGGGGGTAACTTTACATTTAAACATGCATTAATTGAAATGGTTCAAAGATTGATGACTTCTAAAATCTCTGCTCTAAGGAACTAAAATCAAAACCATGATCTCATAGTAAGAAAAACAAATAGCATGGTGGGTATGCGGAAGTTAATGTTACACAACGAGTTATGTTTCTTCATTTTGTAGGGCCAATCTAATATAACCTCAAGGTTCTTTTAATGTCATTTAGCAAATATTAGTTTAATACGGCCTTGATAATCTCTTAGCCGGAATTGTATTGTTGAGACATAATACATCAAATCTGTATTGGGTGATTTGTTTTAAATGATTATGTGATTGATGATTCTTTTTTCGATTACATGTTTGATAACTAATGCAGCTTGTTGAACTATTATAGAAACCAAAATCCCCAAGACTCGTGGGCTCGAAAACACGTTAATGACTCAACAAATAATGAGCCTAATGTTGTACTTGTGAAAAATTAGCTTCTCAAAAAGACAAGGCACGCTCCTTGTGAATGTTTAAGTTGGAATTACCAACTCAAAAAATGTTTAAGTTTCAGGTCCACTTGCAATTAGAGGGTGTTGCTTGTTATAACACACTCCTTGTGAAATCTCAATAGCTCAAACCTACAACACGATATACATTTGCCTATTTCTTAATTCTTTTGACCCGCTTATTATCTAAATCCAATCTTTAATCATCTAAAACTATTTTTGGGATTTCAACGACTCAAGTGTGATAATTAGTTCTTATTACACAAGTTTAGATTTTTAACCCGAATCATATTTTGTCCTAAAACATTTGTCAGGGCCATTAACCAGCTTTGACTTGTTTGACTAGCTTTGACTCACTTTGACATTTTACCTGATTTTAACTTTCTGGCCCGTTTAACATTTAAATTTAAATATATTATATTCTATTTTTTAAAAGCTAACTTCATCGAAAATCTTTTCCTAGATCACTTACAGATTCACACACTACTTTTTGATTGTAAATACTCCTTTGTCTTATTTATAAATCATGTAAATAAATGGTTCATCAGCCAAAATACTTAACTTTCTTCTTAAATGATTAATGCCCAAGAATATCATTTGCTCTGAATATCCAACCTTTTGTCCTTATTCAGTTTCACCTATAATTTTCATGCATTCTTCAACTAATACCCCATACATCGACACAATTCAATTAATGAGTGCTTAAGTTATATGACTTACCAATCTAAATATTAAACTATTTTATCCTAAAGAATGCCCTTGGAACCACCTATTTTTTCTATTATTCCTCCTTATTCAACTTACCATCTAGAACTCGTGAGATTTTTGCATGTAATGAGCCTTGAATAACACATACAATCATTTTAGAAATGATTTAAGAGTTTTCATAACTTACCAAAGCAAGTAGCATCAAGGAGAGGATGTTTCCTTGATGCCAGTTGACATATACACACACTTCATTTAAAAAAACGTAGTAACAAGTCAACAAGCAACAAGTTGTGCCACAACCCCCTTTTTAAATAGCAAATCCAATTCTACTAAAACAAAGCTTTGAGACTTAGAGGCCGACAAATTACTATGCATGACTCGTTGAGCCCTGTTCAGAAGGTCCATAGCTTGAGGGGAAAGAAAACCAAACGTATCAAAATCAAAAGCGATAAACACGTGTTAATTCTCTAAGCAAGCTTTCTCTTGTTTATCAAATTTTCCTGATTGTGCCTTCAGTTGCGCTTGACCTGCAACAAAACCATTGTCCCTAAACACAACTAGACGGGACACTCTTGTAAGATCTGCTCAAGTGTGTTTCTGTCTTGCCCACCCAAACACAAGGATATCAGCTGGTCGAAGAGTAGACCTCCCTTCAAGCGGATCCGCCAAAAAAATTTCGGGTGCCTCCTTTTTAGCATATATTACTGCTCGTTTTAGAACGGCGCACAAAACATCTCTAACCAAATCATGCCTATATTTAAACCTAATAAGGTCCTTGCAATAAAACACATGCTCGCTAAAAGAATCCAAACATGCCTGGGACAAACTGGACATGACACATCAACCGAAAATAAAGGGGTCATTAGTCGGTATTTGAGAACAACCATGAACTCCAAAGCTGACATATGCTAGTCTAGACCGTCAGCGGGATAACCATTAGGAAATCTTGAGCCCGGGGAGCCCTTAGATAGTTGAACACTGCTCTATAACGAGGAGATCGATCAAACTTCGCTTCTAAATTTTGAACGACCCGCTAATAAGGCACTCGCCAAAGCATGTTAAGCTTTACAGGCGGAAGTGTACACTTATTAGAGAAACTATTAAGATCGAAATGGAGAAGCTACATGTGCAGGTGATCTATCACTGACCTAAAATCAGAGTCAACCCCATTAATATGGGAATCCTAAAGAATGTGGTCCTGTAAACTCCAAGATGGTGCCTTCAAGGCCACAAAAGCATACATAGATACGTCTTCAGCCAAACATAAACCCAAACCTCTAAACCGAGTTAGAAATGATGCCAATCTCCACTGAAAGCCTTTATGAAAAACAAAAGAAACATACTCTACATATATAGGTTGGTATGTTCTAAGATCGAACAATAACTTTCCAACTCTCATACATGAGCGGAGCAAAAGGAGCTCACTTTCAGGGTTTCGCAACTCTGAGTGGCAACTCATCAGTTCCATAGCACGAGAAGCCCTTTTTGCAATCAAGTACTAATAAAACACCCATCTCGACAACGACACCCCCAAGGAGTTTGACACCGAACATTGGCCTTCTATTCTCGCAAGGAAACAAACCATTTTGCACCTTCACCTTATTACACAACGGCCAAAAAAATCTCAGTTTTCTTGATGTTGAGTTCAAGACCCAACTAAGGTCCCTCAGCCATGATTATATCTAAGGCTTTGGCCACCTCTCTAGTGTCTCCTATAATCGTACCATCATCAAGGTACCACACATGAAATATAAGCTTATAGTTATCCTTAATTCGATGAAGGAGGGTATGTAAAACTAAAACAAACAAAGAGGCCCCAGGGGGTCCCCCTTCTGAACCCCTAATGGTGGTCAAAATAAGATCATCTCCCACATATAACCTAGCCCCTGACCATATAAAAAATTCACCCATAAGATAATAGATGGACACCGGGTCCGAACCTTATGTAGGAGGACAATCCTATCCACCAAGTTGAAGACATTAGAAAAATCAACAGTAAGCATAGCCAATGAACTATCCGAGTGAAACTTATTTAAGAACTTGTTCATGCTATAAAGCATGGCCTTCGCCCCACAAGGAACGCTACTCCAAATTGAAAGTTGCCAAGGTACTTATCCATCGCTTTCCCAACACCCCTCATAGCCACCTTAGAGACTAATCGCCTCCAAATTGTACCTACGACAATAGGTCTAGCCCTATTGTCTGGTTTGAGCAACGATGTGAGGGGAGCAGATGCAACAAACTCTGCTAAGCCCCTAGGACACCTCCTCCTAAACATAAATTAATCACCGTAGAAATTGCTTTAAGCTATACAACAACATTCACAGATCCCTCATCACAAAAGGCATCCAAAATATGTTTGGCTCTTAATCTATCTCGTCTACAAGAAGTCCCCTTAGTAAAAGATTTTAAACACCTAAGCACATTATCATCATTCACAGCGAGATGAGGCTTCGAAATAGAGGAAACATGCATCATAGGAAGGGGTGGGATGGGGTGTTTAGAAAATAACACATTCAAAGTATCTTTACCGAAAGCCACAACCCTTAAAGAGCATAATACTTTAATCGTAGCAGTAAAATGCCCATCTATAACTTTCCACATACATTGTTGAACATTAGTGCACTTAGAAATCATCTCATCATGACATGCCGGGCCGCTAAAGGCTGAGCAAAAAAGCGATAGAAAAGCTCATCAAACCCATCCCCACTACCCCAAGTTGCAAGCGACCGCTGAATACCATGAGATTGCTAAGACTTCCTATTACCAGATCTACGTTCCTAACGATTAGAAAGCTTGAAAACTCGTAACGTGAAATGAGGTAATAACAAAAGTCTCACCCATTTCTTAATATACTCTAGCATAGCCACCACCTTACCCAAGGCAAAAGTCAATGCTTGCGTAAAAACCATATAACAATTATAATGAATGCTCTTAACATTAGTTATCTGAAAATAGAATACATGTTTAAGGAGAACCTTTACCACAACCACCCCTCATAAAGGAACAATGTTTCTTTTAATATGAGGTTTAGCAATCCCCACAATAACTTCCTCCACATCCCTCGTAACCCACTTGAACCGAGCAATCCCATCTGTATGATGCCAAGCACGATTAAGAGCATGTAAGCACATACACGCCCCACATAACCAATGGACCGGGACTTTTTAAGCCATACCAACCATAGTAAATAAATTACAATTAGTAGAGACAACGTCTTGCAAGGCCTAAGATCATCTGTTGACAAATGAAGTCGTTTAACATGAGCAATCAATCGAGGAAACCTTTTTGACCCTACTAAACCATTCGGACAACAATGAAAGCCTCTAAATGAGCATGGATAAATACTTACCAAAGAACAACCATCCATCCCCGAGGAAGAAGGTACATAGTTTCCTAGACCCTTTACTATCACTACACTATCCAACTATTCATCATATACAAGAAAACAATTTGAAGATGAACTACTAATGTAAGACAAAACCCATTGTAGAAAATGATTGGAAAAACAAGTTGAATTCTAATACCGAGACTCACGGGTATAATCAAATATTATACTCCTTCTTGATCTTAACAAGTTGTTTTCCCTAACTTAGAAGAATAAGGAACACTTTACAAATCTGAAATACAAGAAACTTGAAAATTATCTCATGAGTATTTTCACAAACACCTGGTGGCATAATCCAATATTAACCATAAACACTCATGATTCTCCAATAAATCAGACTAATAACAATTTAAGCTTGTGAATTTAGATATGAGATGGGTGATTAAAACACATAAGAAAGGGATGAACCATCAAGTCACTAGTTTCTTCCCATGATTTTGTGGTTCTGAAGCAGAGAAGACCAAAGTTGTTAAAATTGCGGTGTCGGAGACGGTGGGCGGAGTATGGTGAATTGTCGGAGGTTATGCGGTGGAGTGAATGGTGATCGTGGAGGATGCTCTGTTGTTGTTTGAAATCGGATGTCGGGAGCGTCATTGTTGTAGGTGAAGATCACAAATTCGTTTTTCTTCACACATACACTTTCTCCCTCCCTTTCTCCTCACACATTCACTTTATGAACAATGTTTTTTTGTGGGTTAACTAGTAATACTTCATTGCTTAATCATGGGTTTTTGACTTTAAGCATGGCTGGAGTGAAACAACACAGTTCTCAAAGCTAGACAAGTGTTATACATGAAAAGATGGTAGAATAAGCTTCCTTTATGTGGCAAAGAAGATCAAAATGATGAAACAATTGCATGTTGCTTGAAACCAAAAGAGAGAAGTAGATAGGTTAAAAAGTTGTTGAAAAGGAGTTGTCCCCTTATGCTATGTTCCCAAGTTCATTTAAGGAGAGAAAAGAAATTAATTAGAAGGAAAAAAATAGTTGTGTTTCAAAATCTTTTTTTTAATAAAAGGAATGTAAGAAAGTTGTGTTCCCGAATTCATTAAAGGAGGGAAAAGAAAATAAATAAAAGGAAAATGAAACCTAAAATTAATCATTTTAAATTGAAAGGAAATTAATAGAAGAAAAATGAAAGAAAAAAAGAAAAAGTAAAAGAAATTTTCATATCTTCCTCCTATAGATTTGCTTATTAAACTTATTTGACCCCTAGTAATTAGTTGGGCATTACACTTGGGGGGCTAACCTTGACATGAGTAAAAGAAAGAACCCTTTTAGTCAACTGATGTTCTTATCTCTGTAAAATAATTGAAGATCTGTACTAGGTTTGTCAAAATCACTCGACTCTCATCGTAAAATGATCATTTGAATTTCAGTTCGTTTAGCTTGTGAACGAGCCAAACACGAGCAAAAGGTTGCTTGGTTCGACTTGTTTACCGCCCTAATTTACACTGTCGAGAGGAAACAACACGTCAATACATTATCTTTCATCCAGATTCACAAGATTATTTTTTTCATCTTCAATGACCCGGAGAGATCTCTATCTTCTTTATAACTTCGTTGCACTATAGGGTTTGTAAAGTTCTCTATTATTAATGTCATTATAGATCCATGCAATTGTTGAGCTGTGAAGGCCTTTGGGCTTTCGAATGGAGTTATGGGTCTGGACCATTAAAGCTTTTTTAAACCCTAAATTATCTTTATATATAGAGCATGTCATTGTATTGTAATCGTGTCCCTTGAGCTTAATAAAATACCTAGTTGCAGAGAGTGGACGTAGGTGATCTTGACCGAACCACTATAAATTCTCGTGTTTTTATTGCTTTCGTGTGCGTACGTATAACAATGTGCTTATTTCCGCTACGTAAAGATACATAACTACTGGTATCAGAGCATCAGGCTCTTGATTACTGTTAAAATCTTCAAAAAAATGAAGATTTCTGCCACCACCATCTAGGGTTTCTGCCGCCGCCGCCACCTAGGGTTTCTGTCGACGCCTAGGGTTGCTACCGCCATCATAATCGTCTAAGGTTCTGCGCCAGCCCTAAGGTTTTGGTTGGAAGTACCAGATCTGGTTTGTCTATCCTTTGTTGGCTGGTTATCAACTGTTCAGCGTGCCTGTTTCATTTGTTTTTTTGTATCTGGTTTGCTATTATGGCTGAAGACGGGAAGACTGCGATCGAAAAGTTCAATGACCTGATTTTGGTTGGTGGAAAATGCAAATAGAGGCATTATGTGTCAAAAGGATTTGGATATGGTACTTGAAAAGAAACCAAAGAGTATGGAGAAAGCTGAAGAAGTGGTTTGGAATTCCAAGGAAAAGAAAGCTAGAGCGGCTATTATGTTATCTTTGACGAAGAACGTTGCTTTTAAATCATGAAAGAAACCACTGCAAGTGGTATGATGTTAGCTCTGTCAAGTATGTATGAAAAAGCCGTCTGTAGCTAACAAGGTGTTCTTTATGAGGGAATTGTTCATGACAAGAATGAAAGAGGGAAGCTCAGTCACCTCCCAAGTTAATGATCTGATGTCTATTCTTACCATATTAGAATCAGTGGGAATAAAATTTGATAATGGGACTCGAGCCTTGATGTTGTTATCTTCTGTTGGATCAAGAGGAAGGCTGGTGCAACCAAAACCAATTCACTTAGACAAATTTTGGTACTACTTATAAAGGCTTCCGAAGCTTAGAAAGATACTTCCGAAGGTTGTAGAGTACTTCCGAAGACAAAGTAGAATATTGACTCCCGAAGACAAAGCTCTACTTCCAAAAGACAAAGCTTCCGAAGATAAAGTCTTAAGAGAAGAAGATAGAAGACTGCTTCCGAAGTATGAAGTTCATCAACCTCAGAAGAAGCAGTTTCTTCCTAAGTATAAGTGGTCTCGAAAGAACTTGTTCTTCCGAAGACAACTTATCCTTCGGAAGACACTGCTATGAACTAGTGGACATAAGTATGGATATTCTGACACGCTGCTGCAAACCTCTGATAAACTGCATGGCGTTTTCTCAAAAGCCATGTAGTTGACCATACTTTATTCCACTGTTTACTTTTATTAGGTAGTGTAGTTACCAACTTATGTTAGTAACAACCGGTAAGTCATGGACCTGTCATGACTACCATATCTTAGATAATACTTTATCTAAGATACCTTAACTCTAGCATTGTATTATATGCTTTAGTCATAGGCTTCCAGCTGGTATCAAACTATATCTGGCTGTAGATAGTAGTATATATAGTTTCTCATTGTAACTCAGATGTAATGCTTGCATGCTTGATCACTGGTAAGAGTCTTGTAAACACTTTGAGTTGAGAAGTAATATATACAAGTATCTTGAAAATTATATCCGTGTGCTTTTCTGTTACTTAGTATATTATCATCTACTCTTAGATAAGACTCTTCTTGATCTGATCCGAGTGTGAAATCTGTGAGTTGAGAGAAAAAACCAAGTTCTAAGTGACACAAAACCGATCCTGCAATTGGTATCAGAGCATCCAGGCTCTTGATTGTGAGATCTTACCATCCAAATCAACCTGTTTTTCACTCCTCACTACAACACACTCAGTATGGCACTCAACAAGTCCGAAGTTGAAATGGGGATGATGACCAAAGCTCCTGTCATCACCCCTGAAAACTTCAGATATTGTAGCAGACGCATAGAAGGCTTCATCGGGTATCAAGATAGCAAAATATGGCAATCCATTGTCAATGGCCCATATAAACCCAAGGTGGCTTCACCCGGTGGAAATGGGGCCATGATAGAGAAGGAGGTCGAAGATTACTCTGATGAGGACCGGAAGAGAATGGATATTGACAGCAATGCTATGACTATTCTCATGACTGCAATACCAAACTCTATCATGGTGGGGTTTGAGCACTACAAGTCAGCCAAAGAATTGTTTGACGCACTTGCTCAAATGTACTCTAGCTCAAATGACTCCAAGAAGGACTCCCAGAAGCAGCAGTTTGAGAACTTCACCTATATTGCTGGAGAGACTCTCAGTCAGCAATACTTCAGGTACATGGATCTCATTTCTTCTCTTCAGTCTGTGGGAATCAATCCTGGACTTAGAGACCTTACAAGAAAGTTCATGAGTGCTCTTCCTAATGAGTGGACATTCTACTGTGTCTCTATCAAGAGATCAGAGAATCTGGACACACTCACCATGACCGAACTTTATGGTATTCTTGATGGATACCGTTTGGAAATGAAAAGCAAAAGTGGCCATCAGACAAGCAGACCCCTGAGTCTTCCTGCTAGCAATGCTTTGATGGTTGCTGAAGGCTCAGGATCCACATAACCTCAACAGTACCTGACTCACACTCAACAGCCATCCTGCTCATCTGGACCATACATCACATTTCCTGAGACTCCAAAGTCTCAACCAGCACAGCAGAGCTCCTTTCAGGACAGTTGTGCTTTTGTCTCAGGAAGTGGACACTCAAGCGATTTTTAGTATTGCTTTGATGATCTGGAATGCTTCAGTCCAGATGATGTAGAGTATGTGGACATAGTCCAACAGATGGCTCTTCTGACCTACAGAGCAAAGAAGTTCTTCAAGAGAACTGGAAGGTAGTTTCCCCAGAACCCAACTAACAGCAAGTTTGGGTTTGACAAAACCAAGGCCAAATGTTACAACTGTAATTAACTTGGTCACTTTGCAAGGGAATACAAGGCTCCCAAGACAAATCCGGGAACCCCACAGGCCTCCACACATCCTTCTATCTCAAAGCCAACTGGAAAGTCAACTGAAACAGCTGTAATGGCTCAAGAAGTTGACTGGAGCTTTATGGTTCAAGATGTGACTTCTGCTCAAGCTCTCATGGCAGGAACATATGACACTGAGGTATATGAACATCTCTGTACTCCTGCATGTATTGCTAAGGTTAAACTGTATCAGGACTATAATATGGAGATTAAATCCGATATTGAGTCTTTAAATGTTTTGAAAACTGATTTTAAAAGGGCTGAATCTGACTATCAAAGAAAAATTGAGGAGTTGGAGAAAACTGTGTCCCTATTAAAACATGAACATTCAAATTATAAGACTCAAATAAAAGATTTGATCACCAAATTGTCTGATGCTCAAACCCAGCTAGTCACTGCTGAGGCTCAGGTCAGGAAGTATGCTATTTCTGAGCAAAACTTCCAAGCTATTCTTGCATCATCCTCCCATTCTAAACTCTATTATCAGAACAAAGGAGGGTTGGGAACCAATGAAATTGCTCCACCACATTCCTATGAGTCTATTAGGCAACCTAGATGTGGTACTGAAGAGCAAGAGGTTCCAACTGCTGACCATTCCTCATTAGAATTAAAGGATGAGGCAACAATAGTGACCACCACAGGGGAGAAACAGGAAGATATACTCATCTCCTCCTGTGAAAACCAAATCCTAACCACTAAGGCTAGAAGAAGCAGAGCTAAAGCTGCTAAAAGAACTGCTAAGAAAGTGGCTGAGTCCAAGCTGAAGATTGATCCAAAGCAAAAAGGGGTCTTCATCTCAGCTGGATTCCAAGTGTTAGGTACTTCTGATTCAGGAAAAGAGTGTAGTACCAGCACTCCTGTCCTAACAAAGGATCAGAAGTTGAAAGGAAAGGTTACTGAAGCAGAGAAGAAGCCCATGAAACAGCAACCCTCACATTCCTTAAAGACTAACATTGCATGCATAATGTGTGGACTGCAAAACCACATGGCAAAAGATTGTTACTACAATCCTGCAAGCACACATTATGCAAACAATGCTAGAAAGGAAGGAGTCAGGGAAGGTTTCACATTTGGACCTTTTCAAACATCACAAGTGATGAGAAAGGGAAAGCTAGTTTCGGAAGCAAAGTTGCTTTCGGAAGAAAATCTTTCTTCCGAAAGGAAAATGGCTTCGGAAGCAAAAGCTACTAAGGTTCGAAAGAACAAGAAATTCCCCATGAAACCATCCCAGAAGAAGACTGCTTCGGAAGAAAAGGTGGTGAAGGCTTCTTCCGAAAAGAAAGAAGCTTCGGAAGAAGACCATGCTGCAAAAGCTTCAACAAGCTCATCCTCCAAGATTAACCAAAGGGTGAACTGGAAGATCAAGGAAGATGCTGCAGCCCAAACCTCTTCTTCAAAGACCAATATTGAACCCAATGCATATCTTTTGGTTTAATTATGTCATTAACATTGGAAGAACCCAAGACCAGCAAGGCTTGGCCTTCCAATCAAAACTAATAATCTCATCTTATATGCAGGGACATCCATCTGACAAGAACAACAATGTCTGGATTGTAGATAGTGGATGCTCCAGGCACATGACAGGGAACAGATCTCTCCTTCATCGGTTCTAGAACTATGATGGAGGACCTGTCCAATTTGGAGATGAGGCCGGAGGATATATTTCTGGCAGAGGGAATATATCCAATGGTAAATTTCAGCTTGAACACAATCTGTTAAGTGTTTCTCAATTCTGTTACCAAAAGCATCAAATGCTTTTCACAGAACATGAGTGCATTATCCTCAAACCAGGGATGACAATTCCTCCAGAATTGGTGCTTCTTAGATCTCCCAGGAAAGGGGATATGTACAAGCTAGATATGAACAATGCTTATCCTATGGGTGAAGTATCATGTTTTCTTTCCGAAGCTGATAGTGATGAATCCACACTATGGCATAAATGTATGTGTCATGTAAATTTTAGGACAATGAATAAATTGGCTAAAAATAACTTGGTATATGGTTTGCCTAAAAAGGAGTTTTTCTACAAAGATAACTGTGTTGCTTGCCTGAAAGGGAAACAACACAGGACATCTCACAAATCCAAATGTGTAAACTCTATCACTACTCCATTACACTTATTGCACATGGATCTTTTTGGTCCCACAAGTATAATGAGCATTGGAAGAAAATCATACTTCCTTGTGATAGTTGATGATTTTACAAGATTCACATGGGTATTTTTTTTAAGAACTAAAGATGAAACTGCTGAAACTTTAAAATCCTTTATTCTTAAAATAGAAAAACAAATTGATCATAACGTTAAAATTATTAGAAGTGATTAAGGGACTGAGTTTAAGAACTTCATTCTTGACTCATTATGTAACTCAAAAGGGATTGCCAGACAATATAGTGCTCCCAGAACTCCTCAACAAAACGGTGTTGCTGAGAGGAGGA
>BJCN01328107.1:0-22821 GCA_018326445.1 Flaveria brownii
AAGTGATAGAACCATTATTGCTGTTGGACATTGTTGACTTTGTTTGCATGATAATTGAGTACAAGAAGATTTATATTTTGAAAAACTTCCTATATCCTTCACCCAAGTTAGTGTTCAAGCTCCAATTCCTTCAAAGATTTATTTGATTAAAATTCAGATATTATTGTTTTTCATTCATTAACTACTCCCCCTAAATTTGTGCTTAATGATAAGATTTAGCATTTATCATAAATTTATATAGAAGAATAGCATGAAAGACATATGACAGTCCGAAAGTGATGTAATCAGTTAATAATGAAAATCAAACAAATAGAATTAGACTGTAGAAGCATGCATATATATAATGGGATCATACTATCACACTAAGCTCCTTCTTGTTTTGATTATTTGGATGTGATATGATCTGATTCAACACCTGATTACAAGTATATAGTTCCACTTAAATCCATACAAGAGCAATGTATCAACAAGGCATGCTATTTATCATGTTTTTAGATTTGTTAATGAGAAACTGTCATGTGCTCCACATTCAATTCTCATTAGAGTTTGTCCTCCGTTTGTGAGTCAAATCATCACTTTTTCATACTTAGAGACTATGTACAGTAAGTTATAAATTCTATCTTGAGACAGATTTATAGTCTCATAAATGCTTTGTTGTTAAAGCTCTTTTAGATAATATACAGTTGATCATAATATATTCTTTTAAGAGCTGAGATATGATCCTCATAAGGTCACCAGATCTTTACTTACATAAAACAAAGGTGCTTTCAATCCAGGTCTTTGTTTACACAAAACAGAGGGAGGATAAAGATCATAATCTGAATCATAAACCCACGTCTTTGTTTACACAAAACAGAGGGAATATGATTTGCAAATATAGAATTTATAAAGTGTTTTACATAGTGTGCTTGGGTGAGTGATTTGATCATATCAGGATAAGACTTACTTGCTTGATCCTTAAAATGGAGTTCCCATAAATAGTTTCCTGTTCATTATGTTTGGCATGCTCTTAGTGTAGTTTCCACTCAAGATGAATCTACTCACATATCAAAATATTTTTTATCAGATTTAAAGTTAGTTGATTTCAGGAAGAAAGCAAAGGCATAGTGTACTATCATTTCCCATACAAATGATATGCTGAAACAAAAGACATAATAAAAAGACTCTATTTTTGTATTTTTCTACGTACGGGACAATCACATGCTTTTCTTTGTCTATGATAAGTTAATCTAAGTTAATTATACCTAAAGACTCAATTAGAAAATTAAATCTAACTGAATCAAAGGCTTTAGTGAATAAGTCAGTAAGCTGATTTGTTGTATCCACTTTGATTAACTTAATTAACCCCTTTTCTGAGCAATCCCTCAGAAAGTGATATATGATTTCAATATGCTTTGTTTTGCTATGTTGAACTAGGTTAGCAGTGATAAACATAGCAGCTGAATTATCAATATGAATTGGTGTTTGAAGGAAATTGCAACCATAGTCAAGTAATTGGTTTTGCAACCAAGGCACTTGAGAGCAACCAGCTGAAACAGCTATGTACTCAGCCTCAGCTGTGGATACAAAGACATTAGTTTGCTTCTTGCACTGCCATGAAACAAGTCTTGGTCCTAAAAATTGACAGCCACCAGTTGTGGATTTTCTGTTATTGTTGCATCCTCCAAAGTCACTATCTGAATATGAGTAGAGACTGAAATCTCCATCTTTTGGATACCATAGTCCTAGAGCTAGTTTCCCTTTCAGATATCTGAAAATTCTCTTCACAACATTCAGATGAGACTCTTTTGGATCAGATTGATACCTGGCACAAATAAACACAGCAAACATTATGTCAGGCCTGCTGGTAGTTAGATACATAAGAGATCTTATCATAGATCTGTACAATCTCTGATCAACAAATTTCCCAGCAGAGTCAGGCACAATCTTGTCTATTGTTGAAGCATGAGTTTTGCATGAAGATGTATTAGCAAGATTATACTTCTTTAAAATTTGATGTATGTACTTCTCTTGATTGATAAAAATTCCGTCTGTTTTCTAATGAACTTGTAGACCAAGGAAGAAAGTCAATTCTCCTATTGAGCTCATATGAAACTCAGATTTCATTAATTCTTCAAAGCTCACACAGAGCCTCTTGTTGGTTGATCCAAATATGATGTCACCGACATATATTTGAACCACCAAAATTTCTTGATGTTCTTGTTTGAGAAAGAGAGTCTGATCAATAGTCCCTCTTTTGTATCCATGCTTTAGCAAGAAAGATGATAATGTTTCATACCACTTTCTTGGTGCTTGATGAAGCCCATACAAAGCTTTGTCTAGCTTGTAGACTCTATATGGGTAGTCAGGATCCTCAAAGCCAGGAGGTTGAGCCTGATAGACTTCTTCATCAATTTTCCATAAAGGAAAGCACACTTGACATCCATTTGATACACAGTAAAATTCTTGTATGAAGCATAAGCTAGAAATACTCTGATTGCTTCAATTTTTGCAACAGGTGCAAAAACTTCATCATAGTCTATTCCTTCTTCTTGAGTATATCCTTGAGCAATCAGTCTAGCTTTGTTTCTCATAATTATACCTCTGTCATCTAGCTTGTTTTTGAACAGCCATCTTGTTCCAATTGGATGCTGTCCTTCAGGTAAATCAACAAGATTCCAGACTTTCTGCTTTCTGAATTGTTGAAGCTCTTCCTGCATAGCTTCAATCCAGCTATTATCCTTTAGAGCAGCCGTTATGTTTGGAGGAACAACTTCAGACAAAAAGCAACTGAACAAGCAGATGTTTGCAACTCCCCCTTTGCTTCTTGTAGTTCTTGCATTTAGGCCTCCTATTATATTATCTGATGGATGAGACTTGTGAATTCTGGTAGTTGAAATAGAATCAACTGGGATGGTTGATTCCAAGTTAGACATATCCATTGGAGTAGATGGATTCGGTTGTGATGATGAGTCTATGAAGTAATCAAAGTGTTCTTCATGTTCAGTAATTGGAATATCTGGATTATTTGGTACTTCAGCTGTATCACGAATGTCTTCCGTAGGAACTTCTACGGAAGTGTTTTGTTCATCCGTAGGAGTTACAACAACATCTACGGATGGTATTTGTTGAGCTGCTGACAAGTCTTGTGAATGCAAAGGATCTTCTCCAATGTTTGGAGCATCTGCTGAAGCATTATTTATATCTCCGAATGAAGGATGATCACCTGCTGATGCATTGTCATGAGCTGCTAGTGGAGGATTGCTATCTCCGGATGTATCTTCATTTTGCTGACTTGGGATATTATTTGTTTCTTGATTCATGATACTTGAGGTTTGTGGTCTTTGAGGATCAGCTGATAGTGATACTTCATTCAAACTTGGAGGAACATATGGATAACATGTATCAGCCGAACCTGCATTGATCAAATACCCAGAGTTAAATGAATCTGTTAATTCGTCTATGTCAAACAACCATGATGATCCTTTTACAGATGTGATAAATACGGATTCATCAAATGAAACATTAGGAGTTTCTTCCACAATGTTATGTTATGGAATGTAAATCCTATATGATTTAGATGTTGAAGAATATCCAACAAAGAAACCATCATAGGCTTTCTCAAAAAATTTTCCCAATTGTTCCTTCGTGTTTAACACAGATACATGACACCCAAAAGCTCTAAGATATCCTATGTAAGGTTTCTTTTAAATAAAAGTTCATAAGGTGTTTTATTATATTCTTTGACAATTAAGATCCTGTTTTGAACATTGCATGCTGTGTTCACAGCTTCAGCCCAGAATGTAATAGGCAACTGAGAGTCAGCTAGCATTGTTCTTGCTGCTTCAATGAGAGTTCTGTTTCTTCTTTCCGCAACTCCATTTTGTTGTGGAGTTCTAGGGGCACTAAATTGCCTTGCAATGCCTTTATTCTTGCAAAAAGAATCTAAATCAGCATTAACAAAGTTTGTACCATTATCACTCGTGAAAATCTTAGCTTTTAAATCAAGTTGAATCTCAATCTTGATCACAAAATCCATTAATGTTTCAGATGTTTAACTCTTTTGTTTTAAGAAGAAGACCCAAGTAAATCTAGTGAAATCATCCACTATCACTAAACAATATTACCGTTTTCCAATGCTCATTACATTGGTTGACCAAAAAGGTCCATGTGAAGCAATTTGAGTGGTGTAGTGTTAGTATTGATAATTTTGGATTTATGAGACACTTTATGTTGTTTTCCTTCATAATATGAAGAATAATGATTTGAACAATAAAACTCTTTCTTTGGTAGCCCAATGACTAAGTCATTTTTCACCAATTTATTCATATTCTTCATGTTGGAATGAACAAGCATTCTATGCCACAATTGAGATTCATCTTCTGAAGAATTAGATAGCAGGCATGTTTCATGGCTTATGAGCGTTGTGTTGTTCATATCCAAAACATATGTGTTTCCTTTTCTTGATGCTTTAAGAAGGATCCATTCTTCTTGAACTGAAAAACCTGGCTTAAGAAAGTAACAATTAGTGTTATCAAATAATGTTGTATAATTTTGATCACAAATTTGAGACACACTTAATAAATTATACTGCAAATTTTCACAATAATTAACTTTCTCAAATTTGAGCACACCATTAGTTACCATTTCTTCACCAACTATTTTACCTCCCTTCTTATCCCCGCTAAATGCCACATATGAGGCATTTTTATGCTTGAAGTCATGGAGAAGAGAACAGTTTCCTGTCATATGTCTGGAACAACCACTGTCAACATACGACTTGTTGTTAGCTCTCCATGATTGTTCCTGCACAAATAAAGAAATCAATTAGAATTGACAACCCAAGCCTTAATTGTCTTGGGTTTGCCAGCAGTGTCTAAAATTGTTACTCCCTCATGAATCAGTCTTGAAGTTTCAGTATTAATTTCAGGCTTAATTGACTCATTTTGAGTTGGTGGTGGTGAGGATGATTCTGTTGAGAATGAGGTAGTTAATTTTGAGTCTTGTATCTTAATTTCTTCTTCCTTCACCTTATATTTCTTTGGATGATATTTTCATTTTGAAGATGAACCTTGATTTATGAAAGTTTCATCATTTCTTAATTTTGATTGAGGCACAGGTGTTCCCTTTTCAAAATTATCAAAGAAATTATCAGTAACACTTGACTTCTTGTTAGTCAAATCCACCTTTTTGTGAGGCGTTTTAGATTGATTTGATGATCTCTTCTTCAAAAGTTTGTCCTCAGCAGATGATTTCTGCTTTGGATTGTACTTTTGTGTTAGTTGCACTTTCTTCGGCTTTGAATCTTCTTGACTTTAGTAGATTGAGAGTCTGATTCAGACAGTTCAGCTTTTGACTTCTTTGTCTCTTTGTCTTGTTCTTTTTGTTAAAATAACATTCCTGAGTGGAATGATTATTTTTGTAGTAGATTGCACAATATTTGTTGAAGTAACAATCAGAAGTCATGTGGTTATTCATATTGCAAATGAAACAATAACTGCTGAAGTAGCAATCATCAGTATTATGATTTTTCATATCGCACCACTTGTAATACATTTCCTCAGCTTCTTCTTCAGTATCATCTATCTTCTTTTTCTTATTCAGCTTGTGAGTCCTCAACTCCTTTTCCAATGGGGCACTTGATTTGTTCTTGCTTTTGCTTGAAGCATTATCAAGAGATTCTTGTTTAAATTTTGCTGACTTTTGTTGCTTGAGATCCAACACTTTCTGATTATGTTTGTTGGTGGTTTCTCTCTTTGGTACCTCCTTCGTAGATTTGGTTTTTGCTTTCCGTAGATGTTCTACGGATTTAACAGATTTTTCCTTCCACAAATCTTCTACTGAAGTACTTTTGTGCTACTTAGTTGCTGCTTGTTTCGTGTTACCTTTATCTAGGTGGGATAAAGGTACCTCCTCACTTGATCCGCACTTAACAACTTCTTTTCTTGAAGAAATTTTATGGAAATTTAGTTCTTGAAGTCCTTCATTTAGTTTAGCAAACCTCTTGCAGATAGTCTTCAGCATGTTTCTTTGATTTGGAGGATATTGGAGTTTTGATTCTTCAAGCACTTTTGGAAGCACAGTCTCAATAGGAACATTCTTACCGATGTTTAGTTGGTCATCATCATGTTCATCAAAATCGTCCAAATCATCACATTTATCATTGTCAAATTCTATGTCATTATGTTTAAAATTTTCTGATTTAGAAGACTCAGTTTCACTCTCCTCAGCTTCATTGTTAGTGTTTGTCTGATTAGATTTTGTTTCAAACTTGGTGCTTGGCACAAAATGATTTGACAATGTGTTGGTCATTGTTTCAGGTAGAGTTGTGTAGTTATCATTTATTGGAGGTGCAACCGCATTATATCCCAACCCATACCTGTTCTTTGATTCAATAAAAGAATTTAACAACTTCTCATATTGCAGAGATGAAAGTTGAAACTTCTTAACTTTCACTTTAGTTGAAGCATAATCAGCCATGGATTTGGTTAAGGAAATGGTAAGAAGCTCAACTTGGGCTTTTAAGTTGTAGGTTTCCGAAACAAATTTTTCTAAATCCTTTTGCAAAGAGTTAATTTTAATTTGATATAATTTATGTTCTCTTACATGGGATTCAATCAAAATCATTGTTTCCTTTACTTTATCAGCCAATTGTTGAGCATGGACTATATCTTTCAACTTCCTCTACACACACTGATGAACATAATCTTGCTCTTACCTCTAGCCATTTGTGGAACTTTGTTTTCCATATGAGCCATCAATGCTCGATTCTCTTCCAAGACTTCCTTCTCATACATACTCCAGTCACATGTTCCATCTTGCAGTATGATCAGCCCCGACTCCTTTGAATTACTGGGTCCTGCTGATTCATTTGTGGCTGGTAGGGATGAATTTGTCAGCTGAGGTTGTCTGAAAGATCTTTGAGAAGTTGATTGCTGATAAGATTGATGTTGATGAGGCTGAGGCTGTTGATGTTATCTCATGTTTGGATTTGATTGTTGATTGCATTTATAGAGAAATGCCATAGAGATTCCACTTAAAGCATCTTACCATCGACTTGCCAACACCAATCTTTGATGTTTTGCTTGCTGCATCCAAGTTTTTGTTTCTTCTGAGATATTACTTGGCTCTATATGCAATCATTGCCATTTGCCATTGGAGATCCATCTCCTCAACTACATCAGGATGTAGTTCTTCTAAGTCTTGCTGGAAAATATTTGCTGATGTTAGTGAACTTCCCAGGTAAGCTTGAAAACTTGAACTAAAAGCTGCAAAAGCTGCTTTTTGTTCTTCAGAATCCAATATCATAATGATTGGTTCTGATTGATTATTCTGTTTTGAGGACTTTGCTGCGGCTGTAGTTGTATCTCTTCTATCAGCAGTTCTTCCTTTTTCTTTTCCATGTTTACTTTGAGATGATTTCTTTGAAGGCTTTGACGCATAGAAGGTAACTTCCTCTTCATCATCACTCAAAGTACAAGAGTTCTCACTATCATTGTTAGAAATAAAGGCACTTCATGCACTTTTCGTTTCTTTAAAATGATAGGGTGGGACATGGGTTCTCACACTCTTGTTTCTTAATTTTTCATCCATTTCAAGAGCCTCCACTTTGGCAACCAGTGTGTCTAAACCAGTTGATTTGAGATCCATTGTGTTCTTGAACATGGACATAGTTTGCTTCTAACTTTCAGGTAAAGTATGGAGCATCTTTTTGTTTAGTTCCTCATTAGGATACTTCAACTCCAAGATTTTCATCTCAGTCACCGGTTGCATGAATCTATGGAGTTATTGAGGAATTGATTCACATTCAATATGATGAAAGGTTTCATATTGTGATCTGAGGGTGTATTTCCTAATTCTTAGGATTTCATCACTCCCTTCACAGAGTGTATGAAGTATCTTCCACAAGGAATTAGTTGTTTTATAGTTCTCGCACCTGAATAACATGTCTTCAGGCAAAGCCATACTTAGCAGACTGTATGCTTTGATATCAACTTTGACCTTCTTGAAATCATCAGGTGACAGATCTTTAGTGCTTATGGGTTGATTTTTATCATTATAATCTGGCGCAAGGGTGGGTGGAATATAAGGACATTCAGTGATTGATTCCCGTAAGTCAGAATCAGTGTAGTTTACAGGATTCCAGAACTTGCTTTTCCAAGATTTGAAATCAGCCAAAGTACTCATTTTAGTTAAATTTTATGAATTTAACTATAACTGTTATAGTGAAGTAATCTATCAATAACTCAAATCTACTATTCAATTAATGTGAATAGAGATCTAAATTAATCAAGCAATGTAACAGTGCTTGCGGAAAGATAAATCACGGTTTTAATTGATTAACAAAAAGCCAATTAAACAATTTTAATACTGATAGATCAATCGATCTAAATCAATGAGCACTTGGCTCTGATACCACCTGTGAATCCGAGTATCGCAATCAGGAATTATCAGTATTAAAATAAAGACACGTCAATGAATGCGGAATAATCATTAACTGTTGTTTAATTGTTTTCAATTTTTTAATATCAATTATTAAAAGCTTATTACGATGAACACAGTTAAGTATACGTAATAAATAAGCAGACACGAATTAATTCTAATGTATATCATTAATATTGAATAATGATTCCAAAAAAACGAATCAAGAATGCTATGAACAATGATTCTTCGAACGTATTGTTGTTGTTGATGGGACGACGGCTAGGGTTTGATGATATGATGTGTGTGTGCCGCAATATTGCTATTGTGATCTTTTTTTGATGTGAAACTTAGAACTTATATTTATAAGCAATTATGAGTCATTTAAGGAAACACCGGATCTCTCGGGGTTTGAAATTGACTTGTTAACTTGTCGAACTTGTTGAACTTGTCAAATTAATACGAGTGTCTTTGTCTTCCGTAGTAATCTTGTCTTCCGTATGAACTCTTGTTCTTCCGTAGGAAACTTGTCTTCCGCAGGAACTCTTGTTCTTCCGTAGGAGCTGTACTTCCGCAAGAGTCTTCACACTATCTTGAGATCATGTGGATATTGATATTCATTCATGGAATTGTAAGAAACACATCTATAGATTAAGAAAGTTGTTCATCCGTAGATGTTTCTTATACTTAGCCAATTACAAGAATTCACCAAGTATATTGTTTTTGCCTTTCATCATACACATTAAGCAACACATATATATCGGTTAGCCTATATACTCAATGCATATATATATAAATATTGATAGTTAGTTACAATCACTTATTACAAGAATTGATTAAAGTTCTAAGCCTATACAAATTGATCTAGACCTATTCTCTCTAGATCCAACAACTACCTCAACCTTTGCTAGGTGTACCATAATTCCTTCAGCATTTACCACGTGACCCAAAAATTACACCTCGCGCAACCAAAAAGCACACTTAGAGAATTTAGAATACAACTTTTCTCTTCTAAGTGTCTCCAAGGCGTATGTGGCCGACATGTTCTTCCTTGCTCTTTGAATAAATCAGGATATCATCAATAAATACAATCACTGATTTATCTAACATGGCCCGACACACTTGCTTCATTAAATCCACAAAGGCAGCTGGTGCGTTTGTCAAACCAAAAGACATAACAAGAAGCTCGTAGTGTCCATAACGCGTGTGAAAAGATGTGTTAGGAGTATCTCGCTCTTTTACCTTCAACTGATGGTAACCAGATCAAAGATCTATCCTCGAGAACCAATTGGCACCTTGGAGCTGATCACACAAGTCGTAAATTCTCGGTAAAGGATATCGATTCTTCACCGTCAACTTGTTTAACTCCCGGTAGTCGATGCACATCCGCATACTACCATCCTTCTTCTTCGTAAACAATACCGTAGCACCCCAAGGATAGATGCTCGGTCGAATAAGCCCTTTATCCATCAGCTCATACAGTTGAACCATTAGCCCTTTCAACTTGGTAAGAGCTAATCGATACGGTGCCCTAGCAACGGGTTGAGCACCGGGTATCAGATAAATCTAAAACTCAATCTCACGATCTGGTGGTACACCTGGCAAGTCTTCTGGGAACACGTCCGGAAAGTCACATACCACTGGCACATCGGAAAATTATGGTACTATCGCATCCACATCTTTCACGTAGGCCAGGTAGGCACTGTATTCAAGTCACATGTACTTCCCTGCCACCGCCATCGAAATCACCCTTGAAACCATAGTAACACGATCGCCATGAACTCCCATCGGTTGCAACTAATTGAATCATCTTCTTGCGACACACGATGTTTTGCCGCATAGGCTGCTAACCAATCCATCCCTAGTATTACATCGAATCCGCCTAGGGACATTACATGTAATTTTGCAGAAAACCTATGACCTTCTACTTCTATGGCACAGTCATCTATCATATTAGTAATTCTAGTGGACTTACCAATAGCAGTTTCTACATCGAATGGCTCACTAATACTTCTACTACTAGCAGACAACTTAGCACAAAAAGTAGTAGAAATAAAACTCCTACTAGCACCAGAATCAAATAATACAGAGGCATAAAATTGGTTTACTAAAACCATACCTGACATGACATCGTGATCCTCTCTGGCCTCCTCCCGCGTCATCATCAAAGCTCTAGTGCTTTCCCTCTGTCCTCCTTCCTTAGGCTTCATCTTCATCCTAGAACTTTCGGCCCATGGCTTTTTGTAGTCGGTACTCACATGGCCCTGCTTACCACAGTTATAACACCGTATAGCTTCGCACATCTTTGCCACATGACCGGGCTTCCCACACATGAAGCACACACTCAATCCCCATTTACACTCACCAGAGTGTTCTCTCCCACATTTACTACACTTCTTTATCCTGAACTAGATGACACCACCCTACGGTCATCCACTTTTTTACTTTTGTTGTTTGGAGTGAAACCATCACGTCCAAACCTTTTACCATTCTTGTTCCTGTCACCCCACATGTCCTCTTCAACTCAACTACCGCCAACTTTCTCTAATCGTATAACCTCCTAGCCAGATCCACTGCCGACCTGAAAGTGCTTGGTCGGGCAACAATTAAGTGTCTGTGAACATCATCTGGCAATCCTTGGATATACTTCTTGATCTTCTTCGACACCGGTGTCACCTGATCTTGCACCAGTCTCCTCATCTCGTTAAACTTGGAGGTATACTGTTGGTGTGTCATAGTTCCCGCCTCCAGCTGCAGGAACTCCCTTTCGATCTTGTCTAATTCTCTGTGAGGACAGAACTCCTCAATCACTAACTTCTTCAGTTCTGGCCACCTTATCTTTCCAATGGCCCTGCTGCCCTTGGCTTGGACAATATTTTACCACCAACACAGAGCCGAGTCAACAAATGAGTAAGTGGAAAACTTCACCTTCTGATCCTCCCTGCTCTCACTATCTCTAGTACTGCTTCTATCTCTCTCACCTAGCGGTGAGTAGCTGCAGCATTGCCATTTCCATCAAAAGTCGGGGGCTTGCATATCTAAAATGCCCCATGGTTACATCCTCATGTAGTTTCCTGCACCGCTTCCTCCTCCTCGTCCTCCTCACTCAAGACAATTGTCTCGGGTCCCTGATCATTCCCTCTCTTCCCTTCCTATGATTCTTCTCCTCTCTTTCTTCTCATCCTCCCTTACCGCCTTAATAACTTCAGTCACCACAGATGGCAGAATCGTCTGCATGACTTGATGCACCTCCTCTACTACTGCCTCTTTTATCGAGGCCCTTAGGTTCGCACTCTCATCACCACCTTCCTGGTAATGCACCTCGGGCTCTTTACGGGACCTCTCAGCAGTCTATGTCTTATTCCTAGTAACACGCGGTTTAGCACCGCGTCCTCCTTGTACTCCACCCCTGGAGGCCTTAGATGATCTACCTCTAGTCATTCTCTAATCACTATAAGATTCAAACACTAACACAATCATTCAAGGAATAGCTGAGTTTATGTTAAGTATAGTAAGTCCCTAATTACAGTGGTCAGTTATGATTAGCCACTTACTTTACACTTCACACCCCAAGCATTTCCTACCCTGACTACATCAGTATCTAAATCTACTGTGAGCACATAATCAAATAGCACACGCAGATAAGCTCCAATTAACGTTGAGAAAAAGAAATACCTGATGGCACATAGCTACTCGGGCTGGCATCCCTTTCCTTTAGTCCCATTCTCAGTTTAAGATTAGGTTTTTGAAAATCTTTTACCCAATTCACATAAACTTTAGCTCTGATACCAACTTATAACGCCCCGTTCCTGGGCACCTTATAGTTGGACAATCATTGTACCATTTCATATATAATATATAATTCATAAAATAAGCAGCGAAAATAAATTTAACAAAAGTCATTCATTTCATTGATAATTACTATTGTCATGCAACATAACAATGTTTATGTTACAAAAGAAAACCTCCATTTATTGCATTACAAAACAACAATAATACTATGCGTGAATGGATGCCAGTCTTGCCCTGCAGAGTAGCCTCCCTGTGTGCCATCCTCACCAACTTTACCTACAAACTGAAAATGCATAAATGTCAGTGTTGCTAAGTGAGTTCTAGTTTTGTAATTATCAAAATACTTTATACGGTTCATACAAGAAAATACTTTCTTTACTTTCGTATGTAAGCATTTATCGTACATAGAACAAGGCATAACCTTATTCTTTATTCCTTATCTCACTTATTCATTCGTGTCGTACATTATAATTATCTTTTGTTATCATTCCTTTCGTACTTTAGCACTTTGTTCATTTGGTACTTTGTCATTTCGTTCATTTTGTACTTTGTCATTTCGCTCATTTCACACTGATACTAGATCCTATAAAGTTTTTCCACCATCATGGTCCGAAGCCACCGTTCCGGGCACAAAGCCTCAATACTAATTGGCACAAAGCCGGTGGCTGAAAGCCACCATTCTGGGCACAAAACCTCATTCTTGATTGGCACAAAGCCCGTGGTGCGAACCACCATTCCGGGCACAAAGTCTCATTACTAATTGGAACAAAGCCCGTGGCCCGAAGCCACCATTCCGGGCACAAAGCCTCATTATTTCCGAGGTCGAATGACAAGGATCCTATTTTGTACTATGAATCAGTCACCAAGACTGATACCATATGCGTGAACCCCTCCTGGGTTAGCCAAATCGCACGCTATAATACACACAGTTGAGCTAACAACTCTTATGAGTTGTGTTCCTCCTTTCATTCTAATCATCCTTTCATTCTAATTTAAAGCCTTTTCTTTCTTTTGTTCTTTATGTTCTACTTTCATTACCATTAATTTTATCTCTTTCTTTCATGATAATACTTTATGTTTATGATTTATGACACATTACGCAAACTTATACATCAATATACATAAGGGACATATGAACAAAGCATAACTGTGCATAAAACAGGCTTATAGAAGCCCTAGGTCAACTAGGGTCAAAACCCTAAAGATCTGATTTCTCCAAAAATTCAGAAAATTTTTCTAAGTGTTAGGCGTTTTAACACTATGCAGGCGCATGAGGCTTGTTCAGGCGTTTATCACTATTTGGGTGCATCACCCTAAACTTAGCCGTTTCTCACTTTTGGACGCATGAACTATTTAGGCGCCTGAGCCTACACTTAGGCGCCTGAGTAAAGATCTGGGCGCATGAAAATTATTGGGCGCATAACCCCTATACTTAGGCGTTTCTTCAAAAACTTAGGCGCATGAACTACTGTTTAGGTGTATGAGCATGTACTTAGTATTTCTAAGGAATTTTCTAGGCGCATGGACTACTATTTAGGCACATTAGCCTATACTTAGTATTCTCAGACTACATATTTGGCATAGGAGGGTACTGTTTGGGTGCATAAGCTTTACCTGGGCTTTCTAAGTCAATTTCTTAGGCTCATGGGCTACTATTTAGGCGCATGAGCACCTACTTGTATGTTTCTAACATATTTTTCAATCCGCAACATATGTTTACTCTGTTCTAAGCTCATGCAACCATTCTAAACACCAATCAAAGCATTTACATCCATAAATCATCACACACATGCACATATACATACGGTTACATATATATCTTTTGTAAAAATCACTGACATACATTTTTAGCCCCAAATAATTTATAAAACACGTAAAAGACGGGGTTTAGAAACATACCTATTGCAGTCTTCAAGCAAGCCTTCACCAAAGTTACTTGTACACGAGTTCAAACGCCTAGAACAAGCGAAAATGAACAACAAAACACGTGTAGCATTTATAAATGGTTCTAAGGTTGGCAACCTCTCATAACCAAACCAAAAACACAAGAAAACAGTTACCTTAGGCCAAAAACAGCTGCTCTCTCTCTCTAAAATGGACGAAAATATTCTCTGCTTCTTATTCTCTTCTTTTGGTCGACAAGAAGCAAAAGTTAGTGGCTGTTATGGGCAGCCATACTTAAAAGTAATAATAAAATAATGGGGTTTTGTTCTTTTTGCACTTTAACCCCTCCACTTATACTTCTTTCCTTTTCTTTCTAATTACTTTTGTGTTCTTTTCTTATTTATTTTGTTTTTCCTTTTACCCGACAAAATTTTCCGGGTGTTACAATTGGTTTTCATTTTGTTCCACCACTTGTAAATAAAAATTATATCACATTACCTGATTCTATGACTAACAGTTTATCAAATCACTTTGTGCAAAGCACCAATAATAAGTTAAAAATGAAAATTATCAAGTGGAAAACGGTGATGATTCCGATGTGAGTGAAAGTAAAGCAACTGATTCAGAAGCATCACAACATGATGAATCAGATTTTGATTTTGATGGATGTGATGATCTATTTGAGCCGGATGATCATGTTGAACAACATGGTGATGATAAGGGTAAGGGAACAAGTTTTGGGATTTGAACCTTCAACACCAAAAGTGCTTGAAGAAATCAAAGTACCCTATCCACCTCAACAAAGAAACTTATTAAAGACTATCTACAAAAGAATAACTCAATTCAATGTTGGAATTCAAGAGTTAAACAAGAAGCAAGTCAACAAACCAACATCCCTAGGATCTGAAGCTGAAGCGAGTGGAAGTTCTACGGAAGAAGTAAAAACTACTTTCGTAGAAAAGAACAGGAAGTCCACAAATTCAGCAGATCTTCTACGGAAGAAGATTGGTGAGATTCAAGAACCATTAGTAGATCATCATCAGATGAGTACAACTGTTAATTCATCTAAACAGACATCCGTAGAGGATCTGCGGAAGAAGCCAACATCTGCTGAAAGCTTAGCCAAATCAAAGAAATCTTTGGCTGAATCTTTGAAAATCAAAAGCACTAGCAAGAAATCTGTGAAGACTATGCTTCATCAATGAAAATTAGCTGCTAAACCATCCGAACCATTTGATATTATGTCTGGAAGTGGAAAAGATTCTTCATCAGCAAAATTTAAGAAAGAGCTGAAAGATTATAAAAGCAGCAGAAAAACAAGAAACTTGAACAAGAAAGTGATGAAGAAGAAAAATATTGCAAGTGGTGTGATATGACCAATCACAACACTGCAGATTACTACTTCAGCAGTTATTACCCTATCTGCGACATGTATAAGCATATGACCTCAGATTGCTACATCAATAAGCATTGTGCAATCTATAATAACAATAGTCATTAAACTCAAGAATGCTATTTCAATAAAAGGAACAAAAACAAAGTTCCTAAGAAGAAGCAGTTTGAGACAAATTAAGCAGATTCACAATCCGATGAAAACATAAGGGGTCAAAGGGACCAAAGACACAGCTAAAGAACAAGGCTAAGAAGACAAAGAAGACAGTTGCTGCTGGTGATATACAACAACAAAAGAGTGAGAAGGTGGAACATCCAGCTGCATCTAATGCCCAACCAAAGTATTAGGAAAAACAGAAGTCACACAGCAGGACACCACACAAAAAGGTGGATTTGAATGACAAATCAACAAATTCTTATGAGACATTTTTTGACAAGTTTGACAAAGGTATTGAAGTACCAAGGTCACAGTCAAAGGATACTGAAACCTTTTTCAACAAAGGATCTTCATTAACAGCCAATGTGAAGACAAATAAAGGAAAGGTGCAAGAAGAAGTGAATGAGACACAACTTCAAAATGTCTCACTACCATAAATAGAACAAAATGAATCAATTAAATCTAAAGTCAAACATGAATCAACAAGACATATTCATGAAGGAGTGACAATTTTAGACAAACTTGGTCAGCCCAAGCTTATTAATTCTTGGGTTCCCCATTCTAATTGATTTATTTTATGTGTAGGAACATACATGGAGGGTTGACAACAAGTGGTATGTTGACAGTGGATGTTCCAGGCATATGACAGGAAACTTGTTAAGACCATGTACGTATGAAGTACTAACGGATTCTGTGTGAAACCAGATCAAATAGCACAAAATTCTATTTGATTGGCGATCCAATCAATGAGAACGAATAACCTGATCGATCTAACAATGTAACAAATGTTAAGAGTAGATTAGAATCGATCAGGAATGAACTATGAACTTGGATTGGCGACTTAGGACGCTTTGGACGGCTAGGGTACGAAAGTATTCGAAGTGTTTTGTTTTTCTACGAATTATGTGGTATTTAAGGTTTTCTGTGTTCAATTGTACGACTGAACCATTAGCATGGTTCAGTCGTGCGATTGAATCATGCGGTTGACTCATACGCACGACTGAGGGTTCGGTCGTGCGACTGAATCAATCTTATGTCTCAATCAAATGACTGATCCAGTCACCTGGTTCAGTCATGCGACTGGTCCATAAGTGTGGTTCATTCATGCGTATGGGCCATAAGTATTGTCCATTAGCATGAATAACCACATGACTAAGTTAAACACATTTCTAAGTTCTTATTGACTTAGAACTATGTAAAACAATATCAAACCTATATTTTTAGTTCATACATGGGAATCACATTCAATATAATGATAATATAACATAATTAATCACAAATAAACATCACAACGCATTTCATATATCATTAATATCATCAATTACATCATATTACACCAGTGTAAGACATGAAAGACTTTTACATTTGAGATCATAAACTAGGTACATAAAGATGTATCAACAAACTCCCCATTGGACCTAGTTTAGTCTAATGTCTAACATTCTTCACGTGCTCTTGGAACATCTTGTACTTCTCTTCTTTTGTGACTCCAGCGTGTATCTCGAATGCAAAGCAGAGTCTTATCACATGTTAAAACTGTAGAGCTTGTACAATGTCCTGCATGTCATAGAATAGCGACCACTTGTAGAGAGTGTAAACATCATCCGCAGACAAGTTGGTTAGCCACATAGGGTCAAATACCTAGATAGTCTCTATTTTCCCATCCTTGTGCAAAACTATGACCGCTTCACCCGTTCGCCAGTCATAATACCACCACTTGAAGTGGTGAGTGAAGTCCTGAGGCATTTCCTGTTGTGGGATCTTCGACATTGTGCATGGAGGACTCCACTTCAGCACGACTTTAGGCTTTCCAGTGTTAGGATCAACTTCGGTCTTATGTATGAACCGTTTAGGCCGTTGAGGCCTCATATTGACCTATCTGGTGTGGTATTCTTTCTTGAGCGCCATCTCAAACCATCCCGACATCTTCTTTGGGTTGGCGTACAAAAGGACTAAACAGGCAAGCCTGTTCAGCTTAAAACCAGGAAGAGTCTTCAGATCATGTGGATATCTGAAGTATTCAATCCCCTTCTCTCTCTTTACTGCGTACACATCCAAGTCCTTAAAATACGCCCAACTAATAATCTTACCTGACACCGTCTGATGCTTCTTCACTCGATAGAGTTTGGTGTAGGCGTTTGACTTTGGAGGAACTCGTTGGGCTTTCATCTTTTCTAAACACGCTGCCCACTCAGCCTTCTTTAGCTCGACCTCCGTGTCCGTAGCTTGGGCTTTCCCTTCCATTGTCTCTTTCTCCTTCCCTGTTTCATCCAACTACTCGAAAATAGCACTGTCCAATTTTTTACCCAAGTTGGGGATAACATTGCCCTGTTGGTCAGTGCACTGAGGATACTCTTCGGAAGTGACATCCTCTATCTCAATCTCATCTACATCCTGCAGCTCCTCATCACTCACAATATCAACCTCAAGAGCATCTTTGACTAGCTCATCAGGTTTGAGTCTAAACATGTCAGCTAGATGCTCGTCAGTAAGATCATGGATGATCTCTCACTCCTCAGGGGTGTAGCTCACAGATTGCCTTACGATCCCTTACAAATCAAGAATCATGGTTAGCTGAGTCTTGATTTGCTGAAGGGGGTGACATCATAGTCGTCTGTCTGTTGAGCTTCATCTATTTGATTAAACATTCAAAACACATCACACATAAATTAGTAATCAAGATATTTAAACATTAATAAACATCTAATTACATTCATGTAATACATAATTCATGTATAAAAGTTTATCAAGTACTAAGACATCTAGTCACTGCTAATCTTGATTCCATTTTGTGCGCCTCTCCTGAGCAGATGGATTTGAGGCTGATGCTGATGCATCACCTTCATGCTGATGCTCATCATCTTCTCCTCCTTCTTTGTCTTTCCCACTACCTTCCGCCTCAACCTTATCATCATCATCATCCGATTCATCCAATTCATCATCGGAGGAATCGTCATCTCCACCATCACTATCACCCTTTATCTTGAAGGGCTCACCCTTTGTCCCTTTCAGTCTTAGCATAAGCTTCTTGTTCTTCTTCTCAACCTCATCAATCCTCTCCACCAAAGCAATCAGTAGCTCATTCTGTGTAGTGAGGGAATGATGAGCTCTAGCTAATGCTCTCTCATGAGCATCATCTCTCTCTATCAGATGGGCTATTTGTTTGCCCTAATAAGTATTGACTGCCATCAACTGATTTAGCTAGTTAGCTTTCATATGATCTGTCACGAGCAGCTTGAGCACCAGTCTGTTAAGGCTAGCCAACTGCTCCCTAACCTAACGGTAGGTAGAGAAGATCCTTGTGGAGGTGTAGATACAGTGGAAGGACCCAGTTGGGGTATGGTAGGTGTGGTGGTGAATGTGGTGTATAAGGGAGTGGGAATGAAGGTGGATTGTGGTGGAATAGATGTGGGTATGGTATGTGTGGTGGTAGGAATACTGGTGGTTGTAGTTGTGGTAGGAGTGGTGGTAGGGGTGGTGATAGGAGTGGTGGTAGTGGTGGTGATAGGGGTGGTGGAAGTAGTAGTTGTGGTAGTGGAGGTGTTAATCAGTACAATCCTCCGTCTCTTGCCCTTCTTACTATGGGGCTGGGCCATTCTCTTCTTCCTTGAGCCACTGGCAATTTGGGCTCCCCCTGGGCTAATTGGCTGAGTGGGTGTATAAGTAGGATCATCAGTATCAGCACCCTCAGACCCAGCCTGCCATCCCCCAACTACCTCTTTGACCCGTTTGGTAGCCACGACTTGACTATCGACTGTCCTCGTCAGAGGCTCCTCATCAGACTCATCTTCCTCTTCACCAACCAGGAAGTCCCGATGGATGGACGCCTCCTCTGATCCATCAGGAGCAGATGTAGTATGTGGAGGTGGTAGAGATATAGTGGACGTGTCAGTGGCCCGTGATTGACTGGGCCCAACATCTCCACCACATCATGGTCGTCATCATCGTCTTCGTCTTCATCAACTGGAACCACAATGGGCTCAACGTTGGAATCACTTTCGTCATGACGCCACTTCATACGAGCTGGCACCATGTATCTCTCGTTGGCTAGATGGCCAAATATTGTCCTCACCGGCGTCTTCACCTGCTTCCCCTAGTATACCTTCATCCTACCCAAGGTGGTGTCATCCATGACCTCTAAAATAACAGCATCGTCTTTCTCCTTGGTCAGCTGAGGAAGCTTCTCATCTATAATCATCTATAAGAATCGTGGATACATACAGAAGCCTTCCTTGCCCTTGGCCTGTATGTTCTCTGTCCAGATATGAAGAACATGCGGGAGAAACTGAACAGGTGGTTCAGTACCAGTGCAACGTATGTGTTCTGGATTTGGTCAGACATCTCGTTGAATCCTCCACGCCTGGAGGCAATGCACCTAAGGATCACATGTGCCAAATACTTAAATTGGGGGCACATGTTGCTCTTGTTTAGCATGCCGGAATAGATGCCGCCGGGGTACTTGATCCTTAGGAAGCAACCCCGAACCGTTAGGGGATGCAGCTTGGTTGGGTGGGCTCCATCCTCACCCAGATCCAAGATGCTCCTCAGTTCGTCTTCCCTGATCTCAATATCTTGTCTGAAGATAGAACTCTGGATATAGTAGGGGTCAACAGAATGGTCGACGGGGGCATTCCCCAGAATGCCTGCTGAATCGATCTCTATGGTGTGTAGGGAGTGGAGATGGCCTTGTATATCCTCGATATACGTAGAAAAGCAATAATCCCATTGAACTCAGAAGCGTTCTAGGAAGCAGCATCCAGATGAGCACAAATGTTGTGCTTGGTGCTCATAGTCCATCTCTCAGACATGTTGCTGCAACGCAAGAAACGTATACGTTAGATCCGTTCATAAGAGATAACAGTTGAATTTGAATTGTTTTTGATCAACTACTTCAATTGTGCGATTGAACCATACGATTGAGTTCAGTCGTATGATTGAGCGACTGAACTTAGTCGTATGCTATACCGTGCGGTTGAGTCAGTCATGCGATTGAGTCACCGATTGATTCAATCGTGCGATTGAATCATACGTCTGGCTCAATCATGCGACTGAAGTTCATCTGCCTATCCATTCGTATCTTGCACTGTTCGACACCATAAATTTGAATCTTTGTCAAAACGTTAAATTATACTTCGTGTTTAGATTCATTAGGTACGCAAGGCCTCGAAATAGCACTTAATGTCTTTTAAATCAACTTTTATGTCCATTTAAGTGGTCTATTTAATAGTTTTGGTCCCGGTTCTTGGTTTTAACAATTTCGATCATTTTTTTTATTTAACTATTTATTTGTCTTGATTTCGTCTACAAAGTACCTGAAGATGAACAATCAGTGGTTAGTAACACAATCGGAGAGTAATCACAACACGAAAAATTTGGGTAGAGTGTCTGGGTTTTGGGCGGTTTTTGTGAGTTTTGAAGTCGCGTAGGGTTTACGACCGACTGAGCTTCCTTTTATACTGTTTTGGGGTTCGGTCGTGCGACTGGACCCATGCGCATGACTCAATCGGGCAACTGTGGTTTAGTCGTCCGACTCACTTAGACTCCTTCATCCAGTCATACGATTGGTTCATTCTTATGATCCAATCGCATGGTTTACCCCATACTCATGGTTCAATCGTGTGATTGGCCCATACTTATGGTCCAAACGTGTGATTGGCCTATACTTATGGTCCAATCGTGTGATTGGCCCACACTTATGGTCCATTCGTGCGATTGGTCCATACTGATGGTCCAATCGTGCAATTGGTCCATATTTATGGTCCAATTGTGTAATTGGTCCATACTTATCATCCAATCGTGCGATTGACTCATACTTATGATTTTGTCTTCATACAGTTCCACACACTCAGATTTAACTTTTGACATATAACGTTATGACCAATGATCATCTCAGACATGATCTTTTAACAAAAATCATTTGATCACCTCAGACGTGATCCTTTTAAATTAAAACCGGTTGATCACCTCAGACATGACCCTTTTAATTGAAATCGTTTGGTCACCTCAGACGTGACCCTTTTAATTTTCAAAACTTGATTATCTCAGATATGATCCTTTTAAATTCACACCAGTTTGGTCACCTCGGATGTGACCCTTTTAATTTATGATTCATAGAGTTCATCTAGTTACATAGTCCGACATTGACACTTAATTGATAAATAAAATAGGAAACACTTGAATTGAAATGAAACAGGACATATTTTTGTGTTTTTGTTTGAGGTGGGTTGAAAGCTTTTAAATATTATTTAACAGAATTCTTCCCCTGAGTAGAATAGCCTTAATTTGTTTTATCATATCTGGAAAGATTCATATGGAATCATACAGGTGTAAACATAATCATTTAGGACCCTTTTGTATATGTTTTATTAATTTATTCTTATTTGTCTAAGAATTAAAAGCACTTACAGGAAATCATACTAGAACTGTAAGAAGTGTACAAGGATTTTGACTGCCAAGGATTACAGCCACGATGATTGTTAGTATTTTTGTCCACTTAAATCTATACACAGATTTTTGACTCATATTGGTGATAAGTTAGGTTTATTATTTCAACAAGCATTTGTGGATCCCATGCTTATATGGTAATCAACATTCCTCCGGATATTTTTGAGCTATCTACGGGTTTACACAAGAAGAAACTATTCTAAGAGCTTTCAAAGAGATGCCAAGCCTTAGGTCAGTGCCATCGCAAAGCAGAGAGGCGCAAACAACAATGAATGTTAGAATACTTAGGTTATGCTTATACTCAGGTCAGTGCCATCGCACAACTGAGAGGCACACAAACTATCTTCTTGTTTGAACACTTTTCTTTTACACATTACACACCAATAATATTAGTCATTAGCTTGATTGCGTTTAACATTTTTTCATGTGCTGTAACACCCGGAAGTGTGACTTTCTGGTGTGTCATGCGACTGAGGCTCAGTCGCATGGAATTCATGCGACTGGAGGTCCAATCGCATGGTGTTCATGCGACTGAAGGTCCAGTCGCCCCTGGACTTCGGGCGACTGAGCTGTACCTATAAAAGAGGAGTAGCTCTCTTCTTCCCTCAACATTCCTGTCGGGAAAGAGCAGAGAGCGAGAGAGAGCAGAGAAAGAAAGAGGGGAAGTGCTGATTCGGACTCAAGATTTGTCGAGAGGCTAGCCAAACCGCAACTCATCATCTTCTCCGTGATAAGGTGAGTTCTAGAGCCCC
>BJCN01328113.1:0-11577 GCA_018326445.1 Flaveria brownii
ACACCTACCCTCCCCAGACCCTACTCTTGAGTGGGATAGACTGGGTTTGTTTGTTTGTTTGTTTGTTTGTAACTTAGTTAAATAATCAATTGAATCGTTTAACACTAACTACATGTTTCTCGTGTAGCTACCTAGGTTAATTAAAAAATTTTATGACCCCAACAACACGTCATTAAAATACTATACTTCAACTAATCCTCAAAAGTATTAAACTAACTAGATTAAACATCTCGCCTCAGCACCAACGTTTGTTTGTGGAAAACTATGACCTATTTGTTGACATGGTCCTTTAACTAATCTTTTAATTTCTTATATTGATTAGGATGAAAAGAGAAAATAAGTTTTTATTTGGCTAGATCTAAATGAATATAATCTAAATTAACAAATTTGGGAGATCTTCTTAGAAGATGAAGCTCCAACCTTTATTATAACAAATCGGTCTAGACTCAAAATTTAATCTATCAACAAGCCCAAAAAAACACATTAACACACAAGTTTTAATAAGCTATTGACTATTAGTCTATTACCTATAATTAAATTAAAATTTATTAAATTTTAATAATCTTAACTTTTATTTATTAGCCAGGATTAATCCCAACTCAAGAATTATTTACAGACATTTTTCACTTTAAAATTATTTTCGTCCAATAATCTGTTACTAACTAAAAGATTATATATAATAATTTTAAGGGTTCAAATTTAGAAAAACCATGGGTTCTAAACTATGTTCAATTCTTATATATTTTGTTTTATATGTAAAGTTGTCACAATTGTTTTTTTAGTGCTTATGGTTGTATGTTGATTTAGTGTTAGACAATGGACTTGTTTAATTATATAATCTTATAATAATGGCATATTATGCATCTCATAAATTTAATGAAGGATTATGAATCTGATAATAAGTGTTTAGTCACATGAAACTGCATATAGATCCATTTTGCCGATGAGTTTAAACAAAAACAGATTTCAATAACAGTTTGATAGAAGTGAATCTAAAATTAGTTTGTGTACAACTTCACTTGGATGCCCAATGCTTTCATCCCCAAAAACCAATCTGTATTTGAGTTGTTGAGCTCCATTAGCATGGCCCACCTCATGCAACTATAACGGACTCCTGTTCGCGTCTTTATAGAGCAAATATCGTGTGGGAATTTTGCCTAGAGCAGCATACCTGCATACAAGATTCAAAACTATAACTATAACTACTTGATGTAGCAAGAAGGGTGATTCGATAATAGTAATCAAGATTATTAGTTTATTACCATTGAGGCACAAATGGAGCCATCCAGATTGCATCTCCAGCCTCAACCGGAAACCTGCATATGTTACACAAAATCAAAACGGGTCGCAGGATAAAACAAGTTTGTTTGGTGATATATTAACGTACCAGCTGTCACCTAGACGGTAAATACCCTGTCCCTCTAGAAGTAACAAACCATGCTGATTATAATGAACCTCCTGCCAAAAACATTAAGAAAATTAAAGACAAGTTATCGTCTTTCTGTTTTTTGTCACATGGTTTATTATTTGAATTACATGTGTGGTATAACAGACAAGAAGTAATGGCGTACCTTTACATTTAGAAATTCACCAGGTTGGAAGTCCATGATCTGCATGTTACAAATATCAGAATCGAGCAAAGTTTTAATTTACGAAGTTTGTAATTTTAATGTAGGTCCACAGAGTTTTGTCTTGTTAATGGATATTAAGTATTTGTTATTAATCAAACACTCTCATTAACCTACATGTAATTTGTAAAATCAAACATTGCAATGTTTTAGGATAGAGGAAGTAACAACTTTTTGTCATTGTAGACGTATCAGTAATAGTTTTAAACCTAAATGTAGCTTACATGAATGTTGAAGTCATAAACCAGGGATGTAGGAAGAAGCTTCCGCAGTTGGAACACCTATATTCAAAAGAAAAATAAACTTGAAATAAGGAAAAGTAATTAGTAGATGAAATGAATACATTTAAAACCATTATATATTTCCAATTAAACAACATGGATTACTTTTTTAGCAAATCACTTGCAACCAAGAGTATAAAATTGTTAAAAAAAACTTACCTCTCCAGGGGTCTCAAGAAGTGGTTGCTGATCAGTGGAACCAACAACTGGCTCAGGAATATGGTTTTCCAGGTAAGCATACCTGTAGAAAAGTAAATCTTTTTCAGCCGTATTGGTTCAAAAATAAAACTATAACAGTCCAAATTAAAGAAATGGTTTGCATGAAGTAAAGAGAAGGAAAGATATACCTTCTTTCAAATATGACAAGTGTAGCAGATTCATAACTTTCAAACAGATGTTTTGAGTTGGGAGGCAGGTAAGCAAACGAATCTACCTATAATTCGAACACAAATCCAACTAATGAGGAAAAATTACTTACATGAGTCAAACATATAGTTATTAGTTTCAAAATTTGACAGAAGTAGTCTAATTAATATGAAATCATAAACACATCAAATCATTTAAAGACAACAAGTTAAATGGTCCTCCTAAACTACGTGCACAGATGTAGCAAGTTCGCATGAGAAAGAGGAGGTATACATTTAATCAAATCAAACTTGAGCAACTATTCAAATTGTATACGAAAGTCATCGTCAACCCTTGTTTTAATGGACACTATCTACAGGTTCCTGCATGTTAGCCGTGCTAGTAAGAACTAAAAAATAAACCAGAGACGAGAGTCCATTTTTTACTTTCAAAAATCAAAAGTCAAAAAGGATAACAGTTTTTTTTACCTTGTTAGCACCAATTGTTACTAGATAAACAATTCTAGTGAATTTAATGGTCAAAGGTAGCAATGTATTTTTCAAAGGGTGTGCTGGTTTTAAGTGAAATGGTATGAAAAACAAATTTGGAGGATTATGCAATCAAACTCACGAATGATATGTTGAATTAAACCTTACAAATCCAGATGAAGAACAAATAAAACAACTACATGATCAAGACGGGTCATTTACCATCAATGTTTGACCAATACCAGAAGCATTAGTGAGTGTGACCGACCCTTGAAGCACAAATACAAACCTAAATCATAAAACATAAAAAGAATATCACTTCAAAAGGAATTTGTTTCTCGTTACAAACTGAGGGGAACATGAATACCTTTCAACGTCCTTAGGAGGACTCCCTGATTTTGAACTTTCTGCACACAAGAAACCAAAGTTTCTTCTCATAGGAAAACCGATTGATCATTTCGGATTAACCACTCACTAACCACAAATATAAATACAAATTTACCTTGCATCTTTGCTATATACATAACAAAATGTGCACCCATTGCTGGAGAGACTAAATAGGCCCCAAGTGTGTTGCTCCTATCAAATTGAATGACAACACAATCATACAGAGTTACAGACAACCCAATACAAACCGAAAACAAGCACATACATAATCTTGAGACATTAAACTTACCAATCAGGCAATGGGCTAAAAACATGACTTTCAGGAGTGATTAAAGCATGATCACTCCTATACACACTTCGAATAAACCCAGGTAAATCTAACAAACACCAAATTCCCACTAATAATCAGTCACCTAAACACCATTTCAACATGATCAAGTATCACAAATATTTATTAAATCAACTAGGGCACTGACCTTGTGGATGAGATGGGGAGAGAGTGGGGTTGATGACCTTTGAATAAAGGGGGTAATCGTTTGAGTTGGAATCGGTTATCGATGGTGCAGGCCAAAACAATTCTTGGGTAACGTAGATATCTAAAATACCTGTGAATCAAGAGGCAAAAACGTCAAATTCATTCATGGGGAGTGTAACCCAGATAAAAAGGTGTAATCTTTCATGAACTTACAAACATTTATTAGGTGAATCAAGAGATATTCGACAGGAATTGATGTTAAAAATTGCAACACTCCGGTGAGTGTTTTCATCTTCTTCCCGGTGAATGAAGAAGTTGAGTGCTCACTGTTTTAGGTTAGTGAACTTTGGAGAAGTTGTGTTGCTTATTGGCGTTTTGTGGAGAGGAGGTAGATAAGTGTGAAAACAGGGGAGGGGACTGAATCCTTTCTAGTTTACCAAAAGAATCTTGAAAATGATGACAAAAACTGAAGTAGTTTTAACAACTTGTGCATTTATGCAGTTATATCAAAACATATGATAAAACTTGTTAGACACATCTCTATACTGAATTTAATTAAAGTTAAGTGGATAAAAATAACATTCTCATATCGTAAATTTAATAAAAGTTTGTCTTGGATGATGGTGTGAGGCCATGTCACTTGTGGCAACAAAAAGACGTTGTTTGTCGAATGAACTGGAAGGTGACAAACACGACATGGTGGCGGTGGGTGGCTGCCAATGGTGGTGACCGGCTGTTGCTTGATTTCGTCCCACAAATGGTACGTGTTGTATGGGTTAATAAACTACATAAATGGTGTCTTTAATTAAATAGTAATTAAATAAATGGCCCGTAGTTATGTAAAAATTAGATTTTGATCCTCATATTAATTTAACAGATAGTTAATTAAAGTTAGTTATAACCGTGAAACCTGTTATAAACTTGAAATTATAAAACCCAAAACTAACTACTTTTAAACCTTAATAAACCAAATATGTTATTTTACCCGACTCATAAGGACCATTTGTATAATTAAATTTATAGTTAATATGATAAGGGTGTAACATAAATTTCCAGTTTCCTAATATAGTTGTAATGGATATATTACATCAAAGTATTATTTATCATACAAAAGTTTTTAAAAAAAGTTGATTCATATTAACTTATTTTAAACAGCAGAAATAGCTTGAAATTATGCTTAGATGTCCTCTAATATTTAGGAGGGTCATAAATTCAAAATTCTCTCTAAACCTTTATTTCTTCTAATTTTTGGGAGGGATCCGAATTCAGTGGATCTTATAATTTATGTTTATGTGTGGAAACACACAACAAAAGATCAAACATCATCACTTTTGTTGAATTCCACGTGCATCTCTTGAATAGACCGTGCAGTACTAATGAATCAAAGTAAAACAATTTCATGATCTTGTTCTCATACATGTGTTAGAATGGCTAAGAATCACGCCAAGCGAATTCTGGCTGTTAGCGGACTCTGCATCTTATTCTATGTTTTGGGAGCTTGGCAAAGCAGCATCACAGCGACAATTCAAACCGAAATCACCAACAAAGTCGTACGTCAAAAGACATCTAAGGAAACCATTGATTCATCATCATCAAGAACATCATCGCCATCACCATTACCATCATTGGATTCAAGTCATCATAACTTTGTAATAGAAGATCCACAAGAGTCACATGACCAGTTCCCACCATGTAACATGTCCTATAGTGAATACACCCCATGCCAAGACACGAGTAGGGGAAATAAATTCGATAGAGAAATGTATAAGTATAGAGAGAGACATTGTCCAACCAAAGAGGAACAACTACATTGCCTCATACCCGCGCCACCAAACTACAAACCACCATTCAAATGGCCAAAAAGCCGCGACTATGCATGGTTCAACAATATTCCACACAAAGAACTTAGCATTGAGAAAGCGCGCCAAAACTGGATTAAAGTTGAAGGTGACAAATTTAGATTTCCAGGAGGAGGTACTATGTTTCGTTATGGAGCTGATTCTTACATTAGTGATATTAATAAACTCATCCCTCTTTCAAATGGAACCATTCGGACCGCAATTGACACAGGGTGTGGAGTAAGTATAGCTTAGCTCATTTTCATTGTGTTTTTTCCTAAAATTATAAATGAGGCTTTTTAAATGTAATGATGTGGTTAATGATGTATAAGCTGAGTGAAGGTTGCAAGTTGGGGTGCATACTTGCTGAAAAAGGATATAATCACAATGTCATTCGCTCCAAGGGATACACATGAAGCACAAGTATGGTTTGCATTAGAACGTGGAGTTCCTGCGATGATCGGCATAATGGCATCGCAAAGACTTCCTTACCCAGCTCGGGCATTTGACATGGCTCATTGCGCTCGTTGCCTAATTCCGTGGAGTGAATATGGTACGGTTATATAAATGCTTAATCGCTTAGAACAACAAGACAAAAGATTCACCTGTAGCAAAGTTATTGGTACGGTCTAGTTAAAATATAAGAAGACAAACTAATGGGATGAGATATTGAATTATATGTTGCGTACTATTTTGCAGATGGATTATATTTAGCTGAAGTAGATAGAGTTCTAAGGCCTGGTGGTTACTGGGTACTTTCTGGACCTCCAATTAACTTTAAGAAGTTATGGAGGGGTTGGGATAGAAAGCGAGAAGATTTGAAACGCGAACAAGAAGACATTGAAGATGTTGCGAAACGTTTTTGCTGGAAAAAAGTCGTAGAAAAGGATGCTCTCGCTATATGGCAAAAGCCTATCAACCACATTGATTGCATCAAAACTAAAATGAATCATCACAAGCCACATATATGCAAATCAGGCAATGCTGATGAAGCTTGGTACTCTTTATCTTCTATCTAATTTTTTATCTTGAAAGTTAATTACATCATTGTTGTAACATAACTTTAATCATGTTTGATATGCATTAGGTATAAAGAACTAGAAAATTGCATTACCCCCTTGCCAGAAGTAAGCAGCCCGGAAGAAGTCTCGGGTGGAGCCTTAGACAAATGGCCAGAACGCGCGATGGTTGTCCCTCCTAGAATCAGAAACAATATGGTACCGGGTATCACAGAAGAGAAATTCCAAAGTGATAATGAGATATGGAAAGAGCGCGTGTCGCATTATAAACGCATAGTTAATGTTTTATCACAAGGAAGATGTCGTAACATATTGGACATGAATGCCTACATTGGTGGATTTTCTGCAGCCTTGATGAAATATCCCGTGTGGGTAATGAATGTGGTTCCTGCCAATTCCAAACCCGACACGCTAGGAGTGATTTATGAACGCGGGTTCATTGGTGCGTATCATGATTGGTGTGAGGCATTCTCAACTTATCCAAGAACATATGATTTCATCCATGCAAGTGGAGTGTTCAGTATGTATCAAGATAGGTACACATGAAGATTTTACATGTTTTATATCTCATTTTGATTAGTAGAACTTCAAAAATTATTATAATTAATGGTTATGATGTTTGTTTGTTTGATTTAAAGGTGTGATATCACTGATATTCTATTGGAAATGGATAGAATCTTGAGGCCTGAAGGGACTGTTATATTTAGAGATGAAGAGGGTGTGATTGGAAAGATTAAAGGTATTGTGAAAAGAATGAGATGGAATACCAAGAGTGTTGTTCATAAAAGTGAACCACTAAATGGTGAAAGAATACTTGTTGCTGTCAAGAGCTATTGGACTGGTTAAGCTTATGAGTGGCAAAACAACACTAAATGGAACTAGCAGGTGATGCAGGCTGAGAATGCTTGTTTATTGATCTTAGAATGGTGAAATGAGCGGGTCAAGATGATTGGTTAACGGGTCAAAATGTATTTGGGTACGTGTTGTTTTTAGCATAGGTGAGATTGAGTTAACCCATGAACATTTTTAGTTTGAATGTATAGATAAATCAACCGGTATAAATTAACGATGGAAGAGTTACTATGATTGGGAAAATACCTTGTTCTTCCGCTTAGCTTTCTTCGGGTTCTTCAAGCTTCGAACAATCTCTGCTTTGGAGTAAAAGCGACTTGAAGAAAGTGAAGAACAGAGTAGGCTAAAAAAGGGCTTTAATGTAACGTTGGCAAAACATGAACGTGTTAAACAAGTTTGACACGACACGACATGATGAACATAGGTGCTAAAAAAGGAACACGATAAGATTAACTAATCGTGTCATTTCCTTCGAACACGAACATGAACCTGTTTATAAACGTATTACGCGCCATGACCCATTTAACACGATAAATATCACATGTTCAATGACAACAAGACACTACCCGACCCGACATATTGAGTAACCTTCACTTCAATGATTAACCTTAACACTTGTAAACCATTAACCACAACAGTTGTACACATATTGAGTAACCTTAACTTCAATGATTAACCTATTAAACTTAACATTTATAAGCCAAATTCAATGATTCATCAGCATAGTAGCAAAGTTAATGAAAATGATAACTTTTAAAAACTCAAGGACCCAGAAGAGGGAGAGAAAAAAACTTTTTTGAACGAAAATGACAAAACATACTAGACAGTCTTATTAGGGTTATTAGTATGAGATCACGGGCCCAGTTAGCTTTTAAGGTTTGCATAATATTTTCAATATATTGTAACCAAACTTATCAATAATATTCAATCAGTCTTTTACTATCTTACATGGTATCAGAGCTTTAGGGTTTTTGTTACATTTTTCCCCGCTGCACCACCACAAAAACATACAAACCCTAGCGGTTGTCACTGAGTTCAAATCCCAGACAAGGCGGTGTTCACTTCCATTTTCTTGGTTCGTTTCTGGATTATGGCTCCTAACTTGCAGCGGTCACTATGTTTCCTTTTTCTTTTTCTATTTATCGGTGTTTTAGCTGCACCAAGGACCATGGTCCACGGACACCAATCTCAAGCTACGGTTTGAATAGATTTTTTTATTTTTTAGATCTAATGATCCAAGAGACTACCGCTTGACCATAGTCACCGGTCTTGCTTTCTTTTCCTTTTTTATATCTACGTATGTCATCTTTTGATCTATAGATCCAAGAGACCGTCGGTTGCTAGTCTCGAGACACCACCAACGACTGCAGTCGTCAGTCATCATATTATCATTCCAAAAATCAAGAACCAATGAACTATCAAGCAAATTATGAATAACACAATCAACTAAAATATGAATGACAACATCAAACACAATATTATATGTTGGTAATAGTTGATAGTCAAATCGATCGAAGCATGTTCGTCTTATTATTGTTTTATGTTTTTTGTGCTTCCTAGTCATAGCGTCAAGGTTATTTTATATATAATATTTTAGTAGCTGATGTTCTAAAATGCTTATGATAAAGGATTAAGGACCTTGTTCTTCACCTCAATTCTCTTATCTGGCCCGTTTAAAGTTCAAGTTCTCTGACATCTTAAATGTCCACTAATGACAACTTTGGAGAAAATGTATTTATAAACAAACTTAATTCTAGTAGATGTTTTTCGACATTTAACGGCATATTATACATCTCATAAATTTAATGAAGGATTATGAATCTGATACTAAGTATGTAGTCACGTAAAACCGCATATAGATCCATTTTGCGGATAAGTTTGAATAAAAACAGATTACAATAACAATTTTGATATAAGTGAATCTAAAAGCAGTTTGTGTACAACTTCACTTGGATGTCCAATCCTTTCATCCCCAAAAACCAATCTATACTCAAGTCGTTGAGCTCCATTAGCAAGGCCCACCTCATGCAACTATAACGGACTCCTGTTCACATCTTTATAGAGTCGTGTGGGAATTTTGCCTAGAGCAGCATACCTGCACACAAGATTCAAAACTATAACTATAACCACTTGATGTAGCCATAAGGGTGAATCGATAATAGTAATCAAGATTATTAGTTCATTACCATTGAGGCACAAATGGAGCCATCCAGATTGCATCTCCAGCCTCAACAGGATACCTACATATGTTACACAAAATCAAAAAGGGTCGCAGGCTTGAAACAAGTTTGTTTGATGATAATAATAACCTACCAGCTGTCACCCAGACGATAAATACCCTGCCCCTCTAGAAGTAACAAACCATGCTGATTATAATGAACTTCCTGCCAAAAACATTAAGAAAGTCAAAGGAAAGTTACCCTATTTCTGTTTTTTGTCACGAGGTTATTTATTGGAATTAGATGTGTGTTATAACAGATAACAAGTAATGGGCACACCTTTACATTAAGAAATTCGCCAGGTTGAAAATCCATGATCTGCATGTTACAAATATCAGAATCTAACAAAGGTTTAATTTACAAAGTTTGTAATTTTAATGAGTTTTGTCTAGTTTAAGGATATTTAGTAGAGTTTTGTCTAGTTTAAGGATATTTTTAGTATTTGTTATTAGCCAAAGACTCTCATTAACCTACGTGTAAAATCAAACATTGCAATATTTTAGGAGCGAGGAAGTAGCAACGTTTGTCGTCCTAGACAGCAAACATATCAATGATAAATTTGAAACCTAAATGTAGCTTACATGAATGTTGAAGTCATAAGCCAGGGATGTAGGAAGAAGCTTCCGCAGTTGGAACACCTATATTCAAAAGAAAAATAAATTTGAAATAACGAAAAGTAATTAGTAGATGAAATGAATACATTTAAAACCATTATATATTTCCAATTCAACAACATGGAGTATTTTTCTAGCAAATCACTTGCAACCAAGAGTATAAAATTGTTATAAAAAGAAAACTTACCTCTCCAGGGGTCTCAAGAAGTGGTTGCTGATCAGTGGAACCAACAACTGGCTCAGAAATATGGTTTGCCAGGTAAGCATACCTATAGAAAAGTAAATCTTTTTCAGCCGTAGTGGTTCAAAATTAAAAAAATAACAGTCCAGATTAAAGAAATGGTTTACATGAAGTAAAGAGAAGGAAAGATATACCTTCTTTCAAATATGACAAGTGTAGCAGATTCATAACTTTTAAACAGATGTTTTGAGTTGGGAGGTAGGTAAGCAAACGAAGCTTCCTATAATTCAAACACAAATGCAACTAATGAAGAAAATTTACTTACATGAGTTGAACATATAGTTATTAGTTTCAGAATTTGAAAAAAGTAGTCTAACTAATATGAAATCATAAACACATCAAATCATTTAAAGACAATAAGTTTAATGCTACTACTAAACTATGTGCACAGATGTAGCAAGTTCGCATGAGAAAGAGGAAGTATAAATAAAACAACTACATGATCAAGACGGGTCATTTACCATGTTAACACCAATGTGTTACTAGATTAAACAATTCTAGTGAATTTAACCGTCAAAGGTAGCCATGTAGTTTTCAAAAGGTATGCTGGTTTTAAGTGAAATGGTGTGAAACAAATTTGGAGGATTATGCAATCAAACTACACGAATGATTTGTTGAATTAAACCTTACAAAATCCAGATGAAAAACAAATAAAACAACTGTATAATCAAGACGGGCCATTTACCGTCAATTTTTGACCAATCCTGTAAGCATTAGTGAGTGTGACCGACCCTTGAAGCACAAATACAAACCTAAATCATAAACATAAAAAGCATATCACTTCAAAAGTGTCTTGTTTTTCTTTACAAACTGAGGGGAATACGAATACCTCTCAACATCCTTAGGGGGACTCCCTGATTTTGAACTTTCTGCACACATGAAACCAAAGTTTCTTCACATAAGAAAACCGATGATCATTTAACACTAACCATTGATTAACCACAAAGATAAATACAAATTTACCTTGCATCTTTGATATATACATAACAAAATGTGCACCCATTGCTGGAGAGACTAAATAGGCCCCAAGTGTGTTGCTCCTATCAAATTAAATGACAACACAATCATACAGACAACCCGTTAAAAACCGAAAACAAGCACATACATAATCTTGAGGCATTGAACTTACCAATCAGGCAATGGGCTAAAAACATGACTTTCAGGAGTGATTAAAGCATGATCACTCCTAT
>BJCN01328170.1:1886-17959 GCA_018326445.1 Flaveria brownii
TAAATAAACTTTTACAAATTATTTTTACTAATTACTACATTATTATCATTATTATTAGTTGTTATTATTATTTTTATAATTACGCTATTATTATTACTATTATTATCCATTATCATTATTATTATTGTTAAAAAAATTTTAACTATAAAAAAATATATACGAGATGTTACAATATGGAGTATCATACTCCATATAAAGTACTATACTCCTTTAGGTTGTCTGCGAGACATTCCAAATGGAGTACCATACTCAATTTGGAGTATCATACTCCCTTGATAGTTCTGAGGCGGTTACGAAGCACACACACACCATAAAGGAGGGAGTTCAGTGGAAAAAGGGATTGAGACTTTTCTCTGGGCATCGCATAAAAGAAAATGAAAGAACAGGAGATCGGTAGGATTTGAAGAACTAACAGCAATCCAAATTATCAAGTTATTATGTGTAATGTATTACATTCAACAATGTTTCTTATCAAGTTATAAGATGACTGCTTTATTAAAGAGGATGGGGGCCTTTGCAAAATGACCAAAAAGTCGATAGATACACATAATCTAACATTTTTAATGGTAATATATTAATTAGAGTTAAATTTCTAAATATGTAAACAAACTTTGCATTTAGGGACCAAATCCATAAGAAAAAAGTTTCAGGAACCAAATCCAAAATTTATAGAAAACCACATGGACCCGTCAGTGTAATTTACTCTAGATAAAAACAAAATGCACACATTAATTTAAAAATTAATATTTTAATATTTATTATACAAACCATAAATAAAAAAAATGTATTAGATATAATAAGTTACGTTATTTAAAATGGGTAAAGTGACACAACACTTTCATCTCATGCTTACCCAACATAACTATAATGAAATAAGAAGCCAATTTAGAAACAAACCACCACCTAGCTTAATCGTATGGGAAAATTGACGATTCAAAGTTCAACACATCATCATGTCCACTTTACAATCTTTGTTGTTGTTTCTGTGATTTTGTTTCATTTTTTGTAATGAATTTGCCATCGATGTAAAACTCGTGCTTACATTTTTGGTATGTAATCTTACTTACAAACAAACATAGGCTATAAATAACACAACTACGCTTAAATTACGTTTAAATTACAGTTCTCAAATTACAAGTTCACTAGCTTTAAATGTGTGAATTCTTTATATACACACACAAACTAATGCTAACAAATGTAAATTGTTTATTAACATATAGTTTGTTTACGTTTAAACCGACACTGATTTAAAAAAATATTAATGTTAAGCTAAAGTATTAATTATATGCAAATAAACATTTATGTGAAAATCAGTCAAGGGGTGGAGACGATAATAAGTGAAGAAAATAAAGAATAATAAAGTTTTGTGTGCGTAAGGGAGAGAATTAACCAACCTTAAGCATAACTCTTGTTATATCATCAAAGGTCATTTTTTTCATGATACATTTTCCTTTGCATTCTAGTAGTTCCCAATTCGAACCGATTGTCATAATAGCCAATTACCATAAACGATAATGTAATCACGCATAGGACCCTAGTGATCCCTCTCTATTGTTACCGATCGCCCAATGTGTATTCGCTTTTAAAGTCAAACCTATTTTACCTTAACTATAAATTATCGGGTCAGGTCATTTTAACAACATATATCTTCAAATTAAAATAGTTTTCACCCGTTCACATTTAATTTCACACCGACACTATAATAATAACTATACTATTTATTTATATTTATATCTTAATCTTTTCAAACTATACTATGAAATACTTTTTTTTCCAAAATTGAGACACGTATAAAGATTAATTATTTCAGGTTAAGTCACAAGTCGCACTCAAACAAAAGGTCCACACGATCACACCATTTTCACTATTCTTATTAAATAAATAAAGTTCATGAGTTCAAATCTCATTTTAAGTAAAATTATTCAGAGTTGAGCCAGTGGGTTTTCTCGGTAATAAGGTTACTCCTGAGGGGGTTGGGGATGCGGTCCCGACTAGAAAACTAAAATATGAACTAGATTAAGATAACATATATTTTTTGAATAAAGTTCGTCCATTTATCATTAAAAAAATATTATTATTGTTAATATTATTATTATTATTATTATTATTATTATTATTATTATTATTATAATTATTATATTATTATATATTTTTCTTCATCATGGGACCCACAGACACACCCACCCACACCCACCTTCTCTATAAGTATACCCCACTATCAAACTCTTGGATTTTGCTCAAAATTAAACCCTCAATTTCTTCCTTCCAGACTCTTCTTTCTTTTCACACCCACATTTTGTATCGATTTTACGTCGTCGATCGGAGTTTTCCGTCGCCGTTCGCCGGAGTTTTTGCCGCAGGAAGCTGATCCTGTTCGTGTCTTATTTGGAGGATCTTCTGTTTGACTTTATTCATCGAGAATTTTAGGTAATTTTGTATTTTTGTTTGTGTTCTGTTTGTAGTGATCAGTTGTATAGGTTGATTCGTTCCGCTTGTTCGTGAATATCGTGATCAGTTTGGTTGAATAGTGATTTGTTGAAGTGAATTTGGTGCTAGCTTTTGATTTTGCTCTTTTTGGTTTCGTTCTGTTTTGTTTGGTGGTGGATTGTTGTTTTTATCGCACCGGAGGTATGCTTGTGTTGAGTAGTTGTTTTGTTACCTGTTTTTGGTTCGTATTGCCGTATTGGAGAGGATTGATGAATTGAGGTGTTGTACGTTGTTGTTTAGGGTTTAATTACGAAGCTGGAAAACATCCATGGATACTGGTTCTAGGGTTTTGGATGTTTTATTTATAGCTTTCTGATCTTGTTTAACGATGTTTTCTAATTGAATTTGGAGGTTAAACAAACTATTTTTCAAGTTTCTGATTGGTGTGGGTTTTGTAACAAAAGTTCATTTCAAAATGTTTTTGTTCAAAACTACAAGGGTTTCTAATGATTCTGAAGCTAAAAGTTGGGGTTTTCAACTAATTCAGAGTACTTATGATTGTTGTTCTTCTTTCGTTTTTGTATGATTTGTTGAGACTTTGTTCGATTTTCACGATCCGTTTCTTGTTGTTTTGTTACGAGTTTTTGGTTCGTATTGGAGAGGATTAATAAATCGAGATGTTGTACTCTGTTCATGGCAAGTTGTACCTTGTTATTTTGGGGTTAAATGTGAAGCTGGAAAACTTCCATAGATACTGGGTTCTAGGGTTTTGGATATAGTTTCTTGTAACTTGGATCGTATTTAATGTGGTTCCTTAATTGAATATTGAGGTTAAACAAACTATTATAGTATTTTTCAAGTTTCTGAGTGGTGTGATTTTTGTAGCAAAAGTTATTTTTTAAATTGATCTATTTGTTAAAGGTTTTTGTTCATAATTTGAAGTACTTTTAACGATTCTGAAGCTAAAAGTTCGGGTCTTCAACTATTTAAGTCTTCATATTTCTGGTTGTTGTTCTTCTTTCAATTTTGTATGGTATTTTACTGAATCTGTTCTTGAGAAGATGAAATTACCCTTTTAAATGTGAAAAGGGGGAAACATTCTTTTTTAAAGTTCCCTAATAATTGTAGGACAATATGGCACAGAGTCAGACCCAAGAACTTGAGTATATGATTAACGATGAATATTATGATATGAGCGATTCTGCGGACAGCTCTTTTGAAGTCAATCATAATCGCTCACGTAGAAGGCTTGTTGCCGATTCAATGGACTCGGATGTCGAGGACGACTTTGACCAGGTATCATGCTTTTTGCGTCTATGCTTATTATTAAGTACAATACGCTTTCAAAAATCTGTTGGATCTCCATGTAAGATGTATTTTGGAGTATGTGATACATGAACTTATAGTTTGAGCTTGTTCAGTTTAATTCTATGGTTTCACTTATGGTATATGCAGCTTATTTTTTGATAATTGAGTGATGGTTTTTGATTTATTAGAGCAAGCAAAAGACGGACACCTCAGCTGAAGAAGCTAGAAATGGTAAAGACATACAAGGAATCCCTTGGGAGAGACTCAATTTTACAAGAGACAAGTACCGTGAAACAAGATTAAAGCAATACAAAAATTATGAGAACCTGCCACACTCCCGTGAAGATCTTGAAAAGGTCTTTAATTGAATAATTGAACCACAATTTAGATATCATAGTGCTATACGACATACATTTTTATAGTTTTTTTACCTTACCTGTAAGCTGGGTATCAAATTGTTCCTTTTTGCTTGGGGGTTGAAGGTTTATATGGATGTTAAGAGGGGTTTCCCAAATCCCAATTGTTATTCTTTCTTTAAATGACTATTCTTGTTATTCTTTATATTTTGTTTAGCCTACTTTAAGCTCACATTTACTATGATATTGGTGACAGGAGTGCAAGAAAGTAGACAAAGGCCACACTTTCTATGATTTTCAGTTCAATACAAGGCTTGTTAAGCCAACAGTCGTGCATTTTCAGGTATAAAATCTCACCTATATAAATTAAACAAAATAATATGACATGCTGATTTGTGTGATGTGCTTTATATTTTCTTGTTAATCTTCTGTCTTTTTTATGGGTCATTTAAGTCATCCCTCTTTCTATAAGTTTGCATTATATTACTTGTCAGCCCTACCCTACACTGATTAAGTGTGTACCCCTTTATTCTATTTTTCCATTTGCAATTTGTTTGTTTTTTGTGGGTGCACAAGTTACTGGTTTATTGTAGATGTAACATGTATTATGGTCGTTTTAGTGGGCATTCTCTACATTGCACCAGGCACTAGGATGGGGAATGGCAGATTAATTATTTTTTATTTTTATAAGTTGGTGAATGGTGTGATAATTTGGACTATATCTTGTTCTTACTATATTAGCATCTTTGCTGTTTGTGAAGCTAGTTACTGTTCTTAGACGGTTCTTGTTCACTGATCTGCACAACAAGCTACTCTTTACACTAGCTTGTTTATAGCAACTTACTATTTCTGTAGAAGTCGCAGCTGGCCATTTACTTAACTTTATTTTAAGAAAAATGATTCACAGGCCTAAAAATATGCCTAAGAATGAGATCGTGACACGTGATAAAATCAAGGAGAATAACAAGGAGAGAGAAAATGGCTAAGCCATGTGTCAAGCACTGCATGGATTAGGTCAATTTTTTAGGCCTGTGTGTCGTTGCTCTTATTTTAAACATTGAAAGAAAAACTTGATTCTGGGATTCCTTTTGATTAATATAGTTTTTAGCCCGGCTCAGATGAGCCGGGCCCTGTATTTACTATAATCCTTTTTGTGCAGATTAAAATAAGTGCCCCTATGTCATGAGAGTTTTAAATAAAATCACAAGCCGTGCAATCCTGAAATTGGTCAAGTTGATTCCCAACAGCTGACAATTTCATGCTATGTTGGAAGCATTGGGGAGGTATCACTTGGCTTTCTGAGATATAGATTTTGTTCAACACTTCAACTCACAAATACATTCATAGTTCATTTTTGGAACTGCTGGAGTTTTTACCAGTTGATTTTACTATCTTCTAACAAACATTTGGATGCAGATATGGATCCTAAGGGTGTTATATATATATATTTTTAAAAAGTCTCGTTTTCCTAAATGGTGTGCTCTCTCATTCGTTTAACCTTGGTTAAATGAGAATATTACTAATTTATCTACACGTGTGCGTCTGGCTTAATTCTGCATTGGGTTGGTTTAGTTTTGTAATGGGCTTCTGTTTTTGGCTATATTATATGCTTATGTTTTAACAATATATGCATGTTTGGGACAACCACATTATTTTTTATTTCAGCCATAAAAGCAGGGTGCCATTTATATGAAGCAGCAGGTGGATTAAGGCAGCTCTTAATATGGTATGACAGGGACATATTCTAACATTTATGAAAAAATTGTCTCATGCGGACACTTTTTTCATGTTTTAGTGCTTGGCTTGGGACCTAAAGCTAGTGTCTACTTTCTTGCATTCATATTCTAGTTCCTTGATCTGTTTGAACGTAATTACTAGCATACAAATCCTTTGCTTAGATTCTTGCTATACAAAATTTATAGTGCAAATATACACGCAGCTTGGTAAGCTGCCTTTACTTTTTCTGCGCTCATGATTTACTTCTATTCAAGTGAAATGAGTTACCCAACATTCTCTCTAATGATTGATTTGTTTTATACAAATGCATTTTTTGTTGTTGATTCTTCATGGTACTGAACTTGTGTCAATGCCCCTTTGCTTTCATCTTTTGTTCTCGCTAATATGTGCTTGCTCATTTATGCACAAGTTTACCAGCACTCCCTTTTGAGTGACTATTTTCTACTGTCTTTCTATATGAGACTGTTTTTTCACCTGCATTTGTTATATTAATATTAAACTTGCATGCATATGCATCTCTGGGTTTTTGTCTGCTGTTTTCATGATGTAGCATTACATGATTAATCTTACAAAGGGTTTTCCTCTTCTGTGTCTCTTTCATCTATTTTTTTATTTCATCTATTTTTTAATTTTTGTTGTATGTTGTAGCCAGCAACATCTTGTATATTTTTGTTCTTTTAGATACTGTTCACTTTAGGAAAATCTATAGAGCAGTCTTGAGTGTACGATGCTTTTCATTTCTGTTACTTAGCCCTTTTTTTTTGTTTATTGCATAGTCTAACATTTCACCTTCATGTTTCACTTGTTACTCTCTTTGTTATGTGTCCTTAGGAGTTTGCATAAAATAACAGCCATGAGTATGGGAATATCCTTATTCCTTTTTATTTGTTTTGTCAGCCATTTCAGCTCTGCTGACCATTACTTATTCTATATTTATTTACTTTTTACTTGTTCTGTTTTTAGTTGCTTTTCACATGTTTAGATTCTTTTTGATTTGTTAAAATAATTGTACTTAGTATGTTCCCTATTTTACACAATCTTGATTGCTTTGTTTTTAATACCTTCTCAAGTAATTCAAGGACCACAAACTGGCAGTGTTGCAAAAATCGGCCTAGGCGGCCGATTAATCGCTAGGCGGCCGATTAATCGCTAGGCGGCCGATTAATCGCTAGGCGGCCGATTAATCGCTAGGCGGCCTAGGCCCTTGTAGATTAATGCTAGTCGGATCAATTAATTGGTAATCGGACCTAGGCGGGATTAATCGGACCTAGGCGGGATTAATCGGACCTAGGCGAGATTAATCGGTGCAAATCGGTAAAAATCGGTGTAATCGGTAAAAATCGGTGTAATCGGCGTACTACTTTCTGATCGGTCAAAGCCGGTCAACGGCTTGAATGTGGGTTTTAAAACCATAATCTTACGGTTCTTACCATTTAAACCATAGCCCTAGCCCGCTAGCCGACATCCCCACCTCCACTTTGAATCTTGAGAACATGCCCCTCCCAGCGACCAGCCTCCAACCGCGAACAACTCCTCCCGCAGCAACCACAACCGCGAACAGCTCCACAGTACTTGTTGGTTAATTTTTATATTTTGAAACTATTTGATCTTTGAAGTGTTTGAACTACTATGTTTTAATTTTTATATTTTGAACTATGTGATTTTGAAGTACTTGATGGTTAATTTTATGTTTAATTATTAATGTTTGAAGTGGACTAATCTTAAGTATATATATAATTTCTAAAAAATACGTATAAAATTTCCAAATCGATTAATCCTGATTAATCCCTAGTCCTTACCTCACCGCCCGACTAGCGCCTAGCGACTTTTACAACATTGCTAACTGGTTTAAAAATTTTAAGCATATTATTGTTTATTTATTTATTTACTTTGAGATTGGGTGCATTTCCAATTAAGATAAATGTGTTTCTTGGTTGCATGTGTGTAACCCATGTTGTTTGATGGTTAATGATTGCCTATGTGCAAACCTGATCACCTTTTCTTCATTCTTCCAGCTAAGAAATCTCTTATGGGCAACCTCAAAACATGACCTGTACCTTATGCAACACTACTCGGTTATGCATTGGTCTTCACTTCTCAAAAGGGGCAAAGAAGTAATTAATGTTGCTATGCCCATTGTACCTACTTTGGTAAGCAATTCTTATTAACCATAGTATCAATTTTTCTCTTAAAAGTTTCGCAATCTTGTTACCAAGGGTGGAAAATGGCCTGCTTGTGTAAGTTGTAACAGGTCATATTATTAGGGGTGGCCATTCATGCCAGCTTGGTATTGGACAAGTCAGTCGTAGAACTGTCAAATGCTAATAATTCACTAGATGGGGTAGAAACCCAGCCTGAAAATGACCCGTTTAATGAATTGTGTTGGAAAACCCAAGCGTACCATGGAAACAGTTAATCCATGTAACCCAAACAGGGCTACCTTGTTTATTTAACGGGCTGATGGGTCAACCCATTTATCTACAATACAACTAAATATGTCCTGTTTATTTAGTGTCATGTATGGAATGACCACCTCTTATAGTGACCTGAATTGGGTTTGGGTCGGGCTAGATTTGTTTGACCCACAAACACGTTCTAATACCTTTTTTCTAAATTGTCAACAATTAATGTGCTAAAATATGATTTACAAGAGTGTATTGTTAAAATATGCATCTCAATACATTTCTGATGAAGTTCAACCTGTTTGACCTGGTTACTGATTGTCAAAATGCAGAAATATCCTGGATCTTTTTCTCGTTCACTGTCTCGAGTTCAAGTAAGCACTATGGCTGTCAAGGACAACTTAATTGTTGCTGGTGGTTTTCATGGTGAACTTATCTGCAAGGTATGTTTTTTTTCTTTTCTAATTTTTATATAATTTGAGTTTCATAACTTAAAAGTGTTTTCCATTCTAACCACTATCTACATATAGTATCTAGACAAACCTGGAGTCTCCTTTGCCACAAAAATTGCAAACGATGAAACTGCCATAACTAACTCAGTTGACATATCCCACAGCTCAAGGTTTGTGTTACATTTCTGTTTTTTCTTTTGTAAATTTCATGTTTTTCTATTATGTTTTTATATCTGTATCAAACCTATTGCTTCATTTGCAGTGGGTCAATGAGAGTGATGACGGCTAACAATGATGCACTCATAAGGGTCTTTGATGCCACCAGTTTTATTTGTGTGGATAACTTTGCGTTTCCATGGTCCGTTAACGTAAGTACCCCTCAAATCACTTCAATTCTTGTACTCGTTACTGTAATAATATTTTTCTAAGAATTATACCTAATTCGTTTTTCAAAATGGAAAAATAAAGTGTTGGCGGATCATTCCAAGTTCCAACCCTGCATGTTCTGTTATGAGTTATGACATCCCCTAAGAAGTTAATTGTTTGTTTTGACGCGTCAACTTCACGATTTACGTGTATGCAGGATACATCTGTTAGCCCAGATGGTAAGTTATTAGCAGTCCTCGGTGACAGCACGGAATGTTTGCTTGCTGATGCTCAGTCTGGGAAGGCAAGTTCCACTTTCTGATTATTATTTTCATATCTTAAACAACATGCTGTTTGACTTTAAATTTACTGAAAAGAAAACATTGTTCTCATCATACAGGAAATCAGCAAATTGAAAGGGCACTTAGACTACTCATTTGCATCTGCATGGCATCCAAACGGACAAATTATAGCAACCGGGAACCAAGACACAACCTGCAGATTATGGGATATAAGGAACACCGCAAAGTCTTTAGCCGTACTCAAGGGTCAAATGGGTGCGATCCGAGCCATACGGTTCACGTCAGATGGTAAACACATGGCCATGGCTGAGCCAGCGGACTTTGTTCACATATTCGACTCACAAACAGGTTATCAATCGGGCCAGGAAATTGACGTGTTTGGAGAAATAGGTGGGATTTCGTTTAGCCCTGATGGTGAAGCGTTGTTTGTTGGGATATCAGATCGGACTTATGGTAGTGTGTTGGAGTTTAACCGAAGACACCATAACAGATACTTGGAGGTGATATTTTAGTCAACCGTACCTGGTCCGGGCCAAGGCTGTGCCCGAGCCGGTGGTAAGTTTCTGTGATTTGCTGTCGTATATATAATTATGAAACCGGTTTGTACATGAAGTTGTAGCGCCAGTTTATTTTGTTGGCGCCCTTGTTTATCAAACTGAGAATTGTGGTTTGATTTGGTTTGCATGATAGAATTGGTGCTAGATATTGTAATTATATGTTGTGAAAAGAGCACATTTTGTATGAATTTGATGCATTGGTTTGAGTTTAAATATTCTCTTGTGAAGAATGGAAATTGAGTGCAGAAATTTGATATGAATGGCAGAGTTGAGAACATCATGATCCTTCTCTTTTTAAGGACTATTAACCCTCGGTATGAGTTTGTTGCGGTTTGCAGGCTAAGTTCTCCTGTGATTAATTTTTCACGCGCGTTTTTGCTGTCCGCTTGAACTGCGGTTTTTTGAAATTTTAATTGTTTGTAGCTTAAAAACTTGAACATAGCTTGGAAAAACTCCCCTGTAACGGTGAGTTTAATTCCAAGTTGATGTTGACTCGGACACTCGGTCCATGAACAGTCCTGATATGGAGTGGGGACCCGGATTATTGATGTTCGTATCATGTGTGCATGTGTTGTGGGTGCGTGTGTAGGATGAAATAACGAGTTGTATAGACAAACGATTCAATAATATAACAAGATTAGAAGAGCAAACTACTGTTGGGAATTCCATTGTAATATCTGTAAAGAAATGAGGACTAAAACTGTCCAGTTGAATAGTTTATATTCTGTAGTATTATATTAAATACGTGTAAAATTTATTACCTATAATCAAAAAAAGGTTTTTGAGATGTCATATGTTAATATATTAAGTATTCTTATTTTTATTTTTCCGCCCCTATTTCCTAATAAATAATAGTCTATATAGTAAATAAATTATATTATTTAAAACATTTTTAAATTAAAAAAATAGATATTGTAAAATTTTGAAAACTTGATATCATAGTGAAAAGTACACTTAAAAAATATGATATTTTTTTTTAAATACGAAGTATTTTAATACCATTTTTTCTAATTTATGAAAAGATAATTATTTTTTAAAATAAAATTAACAAAAGACCAGAATGTTTAAGAAGACAATTAAAAAACACAATCTTATAAAATAAAATTTTAAAATGATATTATTGTTGTTTTTACTTGGACTACTTATTTATTTTTAACTCAATTATATCCTATTTACAAATATCATTTATAATTATTAAATTTTTATTACAATTTTTTTCATATATTATTTAATCAACCCGTGTATTACACGGAATATTATACTAGTATATTAAATAAAGGGAAAATATTACAGAATAATAACCAAGTTTCAAAAGTGTTCTAATTTAGTCACTTATGCATATTTTTCTCAAATTGGACCACTAAACGATCAAATCGAGTCATGATTAAATTTTATTATGTCAAGAAAGTAACGGTGAAGAATACGTGGGGGTCAGAATTTTCAATATATAAAATTATATTAAAAAAATAAAAAAACATGTTAATTATGAAAAAAATAAAAAAAGGTACGTAAAATTTACGTCAACGTTCCATATCAACATCAAAAGATGGAAAAAATATTGTCTAATTGAAACCAAAAGTATAACATGCTAAAAAACATGTTAAGACTTTTAATTTATATAAAATATAAAAATTGAGTGACTTAATTGGAACACTTTTAAAACTTGAGTTACCTGATTGGAACATTTTTAAAAGTTGGTTACTATTTTACAAAGTTACCCCTTAAATAAACGTAAAGATTTATAGTCATCTAATATAATACAGTTGAGTCTTTAAGGTAACAATGACAAGTGTTTATACGATTAATATAGACCTTGCATGATGAGCTTCTACCCCTAACTTACTGTTGATCAGTGGGCTTACAGGTATATAAAGCTAGCCCAATCACAGAGATAGGCCCAGTCAAGGTTATAGCCCAATATATTATGGGCCACTCAGACAGCATAAAAAGTGGTGAAAAATACCCGATGTTAATATCCTATCTCGAACCGGTTCTGGTTCCAAACCAATGTAGAGTGGAAGCGATCCCTACCCAAAAGAACCGCCACTTCCACAACCTGATATAAAAGCCAATTACACGGTACCTTTGAATCATGGGTTGGTGCAGTGCACCATGCGTACAACTCATCTAACGATGTCAGACCAACGTGTCTTCCAAGTTTTTAACGATTCTTATCATTTTAACCTTTTTAGTATAACCACCCTCCTTTATGATATATGGGTTGCATCTTGGACGCATTTATGATGTATGTGTCATGTCTTGATGGTTTACGATGACTCTCGTGATTAATCTATTTTATTATGACCATCCTTACATATATACATATAAAATTAATATGATAATTTAGTTGATATATTGGTTGACGATTGAATTATACTCTTTGGCACTACTTTTGAGCCGGTGGATACAAGCAAAACTAGGGTTGAAAACATACACCGCGTATTTGAGTGGTGAAATCATAATCTGCAAATAATAATAATATTAAAAGGTCAAAATCAATGTGTTGTGTTTGCGAATGCAAGTGAACAAGTGATGTCGACTGAATTATAATAGGATTTTTTTTAATAAATACCAAATTACTTGAATGGTCTTGAAAGCGAGAGAATATTATTTTGGAGTTTGACAACCTTTTGAAAATTTTAGGAATTTAATTTTATAACTATTTAAAAGACCTTAACAAGTATTGATCTCCAATGTAATAAAACAAATATAAAAATAGAACAAAAGTGAAATAAAAAAGAACCAGGTTGTTACACTGGACGAAACACGTGTTACTGGACTTGCTAACCAGCATGTGGCACTTTCGCCCTAGAACGTTCTAGGACATAGCTCTAAACCAAAGTCAATGGGTGATGTTTGAACTATTATCTTTGTCACATAATCGCAGTATACTCACTCTGGTCATCGTTGTGAGCTGGCCACCCAAATTGTTTACTAAGTGAGAATTGAATCAGATTTTTACTAGAAAACTCAAACGTCCTATCACAAGACCATCTTAAAATGGTTAGCTTGTGACACAAAACACTTCAAGCATTCACCTGGTCTTGAAAACCGATGAGTAAAAGGAGACAAAACCGACTAGCTTATTTGAATCCCGTCTATTATCTCATAACCAAACCAGTAACATCGATTGTTTATGTTTTAACTAGGTCGATCATATATTAATTACTTGATTGTTGTATACTTAATGTCATATATAGGTGGGGTTTGGATCCAATGATAAAACCATTTACAGTTAAATTGGTAATGCTCATCTTGAGGTCAAAGGTTTGAGCCACGCATATGCCGGATTTATATAAACTAGTTGTGATATAGAACTAGTAGTATGCTAGATTGCTGTGTGAGTAACTGTTCTATATAAAACTTATAGTTACATATATAAAAAGTATCACTGATGTTAGCGTCGAGACATTGTAAAAAAGCGCTAATAAAAAGTCCTACCTTTTACCTATAAATATAAACAAATTATATCTGTAGGGGCTGGATCTTGTTCAAATTTAGTTTAGTGTCGAAACATACGATGCTACCCGAATGCGAAACATGTCATTTGGGCGAGGGATACCTCCCTATGATAAGACGAGTTGTATAAATAATTGCACAACTTATATCATAATTAACCAACACCAATGTATATAATGAACCTATTTTATATTACGCATGTTATCAATGTACATTGGCTTTTTTTATAAAAATATATTTTTTAAATTTATATAGAAATTTATACTCAAACTAAAGATAATAAAATGTTTGTTTTTATGTTTTAATTCTTTAAATAACGTCGTATAAAAAGATTATTTACGATAAAAAGAAATAGGAGAATTTGAAAAAAAGTTAACAATTATAAACAGTCACAATTTACCTTAGACTTACGTGTTTGTTTTTTTAGAAGTAAAATATCCGCAGTCTTGGAATCATATCTACAGACACCTGTAGATTAAGAGATGAACCAAACCCTTGCAATCTACACGAAAAGACAGTTTGGTTTTTAACTTCTGCATACTACTAAAATAAACTTGTGATGGTGGCAGTGTTAGATGGCGGTGGTGATGGTGGTGGACGGTGATGATGGTGATGGTAGAGGGTGGTGGTGGTAAACAGCAGGTGGTGGTGGACGGTGGATAGTGCCACAGTGGAGGTGGTGGACGGTGGTGGCGGTGGATAGTGCCACAGTGGAGGTGGTGGATAGTGGGTGGTGCTGGTGGTGGACGGTGGGTGGTGCTGGTGGTGGATGGTGGTCGTGGGTGGTGGTCATTGTGGTGGACAATGGGTCATGATGGTGTTTAACCCTCTGCAGATCTCAGAAGACCTTAAAAGTGGATGGGCCAAATCTGCACCAATAAGAACTCGCGCAGATCCTTTTAATGAAACGTTATGGAGAAAACAAACAATCTGCAGATATCAAAGTTTGCGCTTAGTGTGCACAGAAAAGCCTGCACGGATTGATTTTTAGAAAAAACAAACACTATCTTAGATGGGTCGTAATGGGACAACTTGAGGACGCCAAACATGATGACATAGACACACGTGATGTTCAAAACATCATTACATAATAGCAAAAGAGGCTTCAAACCCATAGGGCGCCAAACCCTTAACGGGCACCATTGCATCAATAAGGTTACGTTGAACCCTTAACGGGCACCATTGCATCGATAAGGTTACGTTTGAATTAAGGAGAACTTTAGTGAAATGGTTTTTGTTTACCACTACTCATAATTCTATACTCAACTTTGTTGAGATGAAAACTTTTTTAATCTTGCCTATTGATTACATAGTTCAATGGTCAATACTTCTGTGATAATATCATTTTGTATTTGAATCTTTATAATATTTAGATAATAGCTTATACATTGTATCTTTTCCTTATTAATGTATTTAAAACGTACAAACACTTTAAAAATAAAAACAAACCTTCTCATTACAAGCAAGAACAATAATAATGAAATAGAGTTCGAAGCTGACTTTTGTAATGTTCTATAAAAATTAATGACTACTTGATTAACTTTTGTATCGTGAGAAAGAAGGGTAATATAATTTCACAATAATAATTGCAAAATATGTCATAAGATTTTATCTCTATTTTTTAATCGTGAAATGACAATTTGCCATGTGATGGTTCATTAAATCTTGATCATTCTTCAAATTATGGAGTTAATTCAACGAAAGGTACGCATTGTGAACAATATTCGAGAAGATACATGAAACATTTGTTACAGCTTTAACTATAACAAATTATTTATCAAGTAATTTAGATTTAAAACAAATTATGACAAATTATAATTAATTTGCTATCAAAATTCTTTTCAAACATTCCCATAAAGGAGAATCAAAATTCTAATTTTTTGCTTTAATCAAACAATTTTTTTTAATTTTTGATTTTTAACTTGATAATTTACAAATGTTAGAAATGACGATAACAAACAACACAATTCAAGTATCATCGGTTGGTGACATTGTGGCAGCGATAAGTTCTCGTAGATACACTTCGAAAAATGACCATATAAAACGCTTTTTTTGACCACCTTAACCTTGTGAGGTTCCTCATCAAATCCGCTCTCAAACCAACAAAAGAGGAGACCAACTAACACAATAAAACAAAAGTTACTAGGAGGACGTGAATATGAATCACTGTTTGCGGATACCATGTACATAAAATGGAGTCATCATGAATGTACCACACCTTATTCTTCATAACAAAACGTCATCATAGAACGAAAGAATCGTACATCAAAAAAGATAAATGAGCGTCATTTTGTTAAGTTCGGGGTTGAGAAGGGACATCTAGGAGAAAAATTACTATTGGGCTAGCTATCTTCCAAATAAAACACCCACAAAAAAGAGGGACAATGCCCGTTATGAGCTAAAATGAGAAGAAAGTCATAATATAAACTAGAGTTGTTTAAATAACTCAAAGTTTGTTTAGAAAAATCTTGAAAGAGCTCGCTTGAAAGCAGCTCGATGTTCCCTTAGTTTCGCTTAAAGGTAGCAGAAAAGTTATCATACAAACCAAGCCAACTTAATTTGAAACACTTGCAAAATCAAACTAGCTTGGATTGGCTCTTTGAAACTTGGACCAAATCAATTTTGGCTCAAATTGTTAATTTTTACTTACATATATGTATATATAAGTGTTTGTGAGTGGTGAATGCTTTTGGTCAGTGTACTCGTC
>BJCN01328195.1:0-14279 GCA_018326445.1 Flaveria brownii
GATAGTGGCTAACTACTACAACAAACAAGGAAAGTAAATGACTCCACTACTCCTATGGAGTGGGTCAACAGTGTAGTGTGTCAACTAACCATGCTCATGTGCATGGGCCACCACCACTAACAACTTCATCCTTATGGTTAATAAAATAATTACCAAATAAGACTTTAACTTACAAATCACTCCAACGTTTCACCCTGCTTTTATATGGGACGAGTTTTCACTTATTTCTTTTTTTTTCAATTCAAACACACTATTTGAGTAATTGAGTATTGGTATCTTATTCATCTTAACTTCATTTCTAGTTTGATTCGTTGCAAGTTCGTAAACGCCTAAACGGTGTTAAGTAGACAACATCCGTACCACAAGTACGGTCATAGATATCGCCACAATCTCATGGTTACAATTGTAAACCGAAAAATGCAACAATTTCAAAGCAAATATATACATAACTGGATGATAAAATATGGTCATTCCTTTATACCCTTAGGTGTTTGCGTTATCCGTTTCTGTTTCTGGGTTGGTGACACTTGAGTGGATAAACTCTCACCCAGATCCACTCCTTGTAACTTTATTGGTATGCTCTTGATCATCACATTTATTTATGCTTGCGATCCTCATATATGTCGTACTATCACTTCTCGTCATGTTACATTTCATGAGACCGCCTTTGACATTCATATCACCTCGTATACTCCTACCTTTCCGTCATTTCATCCTTCCCTATCATTCCTCCATCTTTGTCTTTACCATCACCACTGTCATCATCTTCATCACTACCTCCCCTCGTTCCATCTCATTCACTAGTCACACTCTCTTGTGATCATACTCGTCGGGCTCAACAACTTCCTAATCATCATCTCTTTCATATGTCTACTACTACTACTAATCTACTACACATTCCCAAGATAAAAAAAATAACGGGTGTTATAGAATACGATTGCATACTAAGGTTGTTTTGCACTCAAACTGGAGTACTGGACCTAGGTATTGATCAAAATGACCATCTATGTGATCTTCACTTGTATAAATATATAAGTATATAACAATGTCTTGTACTGATAGAAAAAAAAGGAGTTAGCATCTTACAAACTCTAAAGTTATTATAAGGCATGTGAAAAAAGTATCTTACAAAACTACTCAAGTGAAGTTCATAGTTAAGATAGAATGTTCTATCTTTCCTTTTCAGAAATTACTAGGATAGTGCTTACTTTTGAAATCTTCATTTGATATGTCATTAAAACCAAATGTTAAGTCATGTGTATCTTCCACATGAAAGTAAAATCACTTAACACCATTGACACCACCACCATTCTCGCATCTACAATCTAAACTTCCCTCACAATTGACCGCGACCCTGGCCACATCAACCTTTTACTATTATCATCAACCACTATCAACTACCTGTTAGGATCAGGATACTCAAACACGCGAATCACGAACACAAACACGAGAAAAAAATAACATGAAACAATAAATGAGACACGAGATTTATAGTGGTTCGGTTACGTTGTGTAACCTACGTCCACTTGGGGCAACTAGGGTTTTCTTATTTTATTGAGTGATAATTTTACAAGTACAAGAGATAAGTATTTATACTAACTAGACAATTAATACCGGGCCCACTGGGCCCACCCGAAATGGGTCGGAGCCCACAACATAACACTACCACCAATCGTCGATGGAGCCCTAAACCATATAAACGACGGACATCACTGAACAAACTAGGGGTGAACATAAAAAAACCAAATAACCAAAGCACAACCAAGAAAATCGATTAACCAATGGTTCGGTTTAGATTTTTTTCTGTTAACCATTGCAACTTCTAGGGGTTAACTTATTTACTGATGGCATCAGGACTCGAGTCAAGTCACATGGTCTCAGCCTAATTTACATAAACAGTTAGTTCACAACTAGCCTCGTTACAATTCTGCTCTACACAACAACATGAACAAGCAACAAAATGTTACAAAAATGCATTAAACAGAAAACCGACTACGAGTTCCCCGCAACACTAGCTCCGGCTCCGGCTCCGGTTTCGGTCCCGGTTCTCTTCAAGCTCTTTGACAACCAAATTGCAGTTTCTCTAGGAGACACCTTTTCAGGCCCAAAAGGCTTCAACAACACTGCTAATTCTTCTATACGTTGTTGTTGCATAAGCTGTGCACTGAACTCCAACAATCCTTCTAACGCTTCGGCTCGTTGTTGGTATGATGATGTGTCGAATCTACGCCTCTGTCCCCTTGAATCTGACGACGTGTCATCGCTCCTGTTGTTTGTTGAGTGGCCACCACTGGCGCTTGTTTGGTGGCTCTGGCTAGGATTTATGGTCTTGACCGTACAAGTGTCGATTGTAACAGACCGGTCCAGGATGGTGTTTGTTGAAGTAGCAGAAGAACATTGAGCAGATGTTGAAGATGTTTTATGGGCTGGTAGGATCATGGGTTGTGGTGTGTACGTTAAGGGTATTTCAGTCATTTTGTCAATCCGCGGAGCGTTGACTGAAACATCTGGAGATTCGAAACCCAGGCGTGGCTTTATGGGCTTTGTTGATAAGGGTAAAGATGTCCTACGAGTTGTTCGTGATGATATGCTGGATGGAGTTTGTGATATTGGAAGCTATAAATAGTACAGAAGTTAACTTTAGTCATGATAATATTTAAAACTTTCAAACTCAATCTCAAAATCAATATCATTTGGTTAACAGAAACTTACCAAATCACGATCCGAATTCCCTCTCATTACCATTGGTGAAGCCATTTGTCTTCTGGGAGTACCAACAGAAGGTTTTACAGGAGTCACTCTTGGTGTTCTGGAAGCACTTGATGACTTGGCAACAGTTGCTGACCTGGCAGCAACTAATTTCTCTGTTTGTATATATTCTTCAACACTGCCAATGGATAGCTTTCTAGTTGAACCCTGAGAACATGAAGAATATTGATCATGTTCAGATATACTAGGATTCAAAGCCCTGTCGCTGCTAAAAGATGGCCTTTTTCCGTTGTGAAGATGAACAGTTCGTGGTTCAGGCTCAATGAAAGTGGTTTTCTTTTCATAGTTGTAATCTGACCACTGGGCTGGAAGTGTGTGGCGTCTAGGCCCGTTGATGTTAAGATGGAGCTTAAGTAAGTAAGGTTGAAGATGTGAATGCTTGAGCAAATCAGCAGCCTGCAAATTAAATGCCATGTAAAATTGGCTTCATAATAAAAACAGAGGTTGCAAAATGAATGGATCAGGCGAGTAGGATAACGGGTCGAAACATATACTTTTTATTGCGAGTCAAAATGTATCAGCACATGAACTTCCTTTACTTGTTTTTTCATGGTTTAGAAAATATTTAAAGCTTAAATACATATTAAAAGATTATATTATTACAACGCTAACCTATTTTTTGAACTAACACTAATTATAAGCTTATACATTATAAATATGCTTGGCCTGCTTCCATTTTAGCTAATTCCTCGAAACTTTGCCCACTTGACTCATTAGAGATAAAGTATAACCCAAATCAACCCACTTATGATAAACGGCTCAAAAATACCACCTCTAACTAAAGGTAAAAGCACGAAATCTTAAAAGAAATGGGTTAGAACAAGTATTGAATTACATACACTTGGTCTCATTTCTGGGTTTTTCCGCAGCATGCTCTTGATAAGCCCTCGGCTAGAAATAGATCAGCAGAAGTTAATGAAGTTATGCAAAAAAGTGTCAAAAAGTTAAAAATAAATCATATGGTAAATTGAATAACTCACAATGTGCCAGAATACATGGTTGGAAGTGGAGATACAATGGATTTGTTAATTTTGTTGATCAGAGATTGCATGTCCTGCTCAAAAATGAAGTTCAAAGTAGATAATTAACTACTTCACGTACTGATGTAATTAAGGTTATTTACTACCCATTTACAGAGAGAATTCTAAGCTGATAGAAAAAGATAATTTTAAATATGGTAATACAAGTATATAACAATATAAGAACAATTTTAAGTTCATACAAAGAACATGACCAACTTACAAAAGCTTTAAATGCAGACTTGAATGCGGTCATTTCATACATGCAGCATCCTGGACAAGTTATGTTTGAGAATTTCATAAATGCCGGGAAGGGTGATTGACAAAACCGCAGATCAATTGTTTTAGGAATTACCTAATGACCATATATCTGATTTTGATCCATAAGGTATATCTGCAAGAAGTTCAGGGCACATATAACTAGGAGTTCCCACAACCTGAGATTGAAGCAGGCATAAGAGAGATATTAGATCATTAACCATTAGTGAGAAAACTTAAAACCCATAAAAGCTAGAAAAATAATAATAAGTAACTACCGAGGATGCAAGATCATCAGAAGTTAACATTTTTGCAAGTCCAAAATCACCTGAAGAGGACAAAAGCAAACAAAGTTTAATATGAGTCCATAAACACATGCATTATAGTTTCAAGATATTAGGCAGAAAGCGGCTAATAGTTACCGAGGCGGATATCTTGATCTCTTGTAAGAAATATATTTGAACACTACAGAAAAAAGAGATTAAATATATTAAGACAACCAGATACATGAAACACAGATTGTATCATTGTCAACTAAATTTTGAAAAGAAATATCACTGACCTTGACATCACGGTGAATAATATGATTAACATGCAAATAATCAAGTGCGACCAGTAGTTCAACAAGCCATTTGCAGAGTTTCTGAAAAAAAATACAAATAAAGGTCAGTGATGTGAAGCTGAAATAGACCTTACTACCGGATGTAACAAGTTATATTTATAAAACAATAAAAAAACTTAAAAGTAACTTGAACCTCTTCTGGAAAATGAACACCTTTGGCTTTTTTTATTGCCTCCGCCCTATATGAACACACGATTAGATATATAACAGCTTGAGGAAAGAACACTCATATAAGGATGGAACTGCTGAAAGATATAACTCACATATCTCCTCCTTCACAGTATGCTATAACAATGCATACATAACAACCCTGAGAGAATGAAAATTATTATAAATTTAACATACACTAAACACAACCAAGTGAAGCATAATACTAAACTGAGCACAAACCTTTTCAACCCATGAATCTTTGTACTCCACTATAAAAGGATTTTGTACAGTGGAAATAAGTTCCATCTGCATGCATTAAACATAATCATATCAGCTTGGCAGACTCATTAATGTTCTCTTTAAAAGGTATATCCTTATACTATGTTTTCCAAAAGTTAAGCTCAAATTCTTAGTTATGACCAATGACATGCAAACCCAGATAATCAATAACATTAAATCAGTATCATCTGGTTGAATTAATTTGGAGCGTATCCTCATGAAACTTGAAATTCATTAACAAACCAAGCCAATGTGAATGTTTGATATATGGGAAATAATAAAACCTCCAAGAGAGCAGACCGCCGGGTCCTATCAGACTGGCGAGCAAGTCGAATCTTCTTCAAAACATACCTGAAAGGATGAAAATTTTATAAACATAAACAGCCAATAAAAAACCATACAAATTGCCTACCACAAACCAATAATTATAAAACCAACATATTTAAACTAATAGAAAAGAAACTTCACCTTTTCTTTTCATGTTTATGCCTCACAAGTAGAGCAGAAGCAAAGGAGCCTTTACCAATCTGTTCTAATACTTCATAATTCTCCATGATGATCCGTATTCTTTCAGAACTTTCCGCTAATCTTTCTTACAATCACACCCAGCTAACAAAAACAAAAAGAACATCAAGAATTCAAAACCATAAAACCGTTGCATCAACAGCAATCTGAAGGGCAAATTCAAGAACTTATAGATTCAGATTTGGGTAAGGTCTAGAATCCAAACTACCACGAGTGGTGGATGACACAATACTTGCAAGAAATAGAAAAAGACATGACTAATGCCGGGTTGGCCAGAAGTTATTTCACTCAAATAATAATCTATACACAAGAATTACACCTAACCATATGCATCAAGTCATTTACTCTAATCAATTCAACTTCATGTCTGCATCAGGTCTCACAAAGACATTGACCCTACAAAACAATATTATATTCCACCTCTAATTGATTTAGATAACGATCAATTCCAATCCTAATATTCCTAATTATATATACCATCACTAATATCATTTCTCTAGAGACATCCGACATCAAAGTAGAAAGTAGGGTTACCATAAAAGATATGATTATTTTTGGAAACCACCCTTTAATCCGGCGAAAAGGTGAAATTAGCATGACTTAAACCAATAAATCGCTCCAAAAAGTCACGAGGAGAGAGAGAATAATCCCCTAATCGTCTAAACTCTAATCAACAAATTAATCGCAAACGAAGACCAAAAACCCAAAGCATGATTACACGTAAATCACAAAACAACGATTCGTTAACAGTAATCACAAATCAGATGAAGGTAGATAGTTCAGTACCTGAAACTGAGGGCGAAGGTGATCGTTATCATATACTTGTGAGTTATACAAAAGAAGCGATGAGATTAACGATGAAGATGATGATGGTGGTGGTGGTGGTGGTGGTGGTGAGTTTTTCCGGTGAAGATCGCCGTCACCGGTGGCGTCGTAGGGCGGCAAAAGAATTGGAAATGAAGGAAAGCGGAAAATGTGAAAATGCGTGAATTCAAACTTGAAAACGTGCACTATTTTTTATGCAAAGTTTATTAGATTTTAATGAAGTCAAATGTCTCATTATTGCTTGTCGTTGAGGGGGTGTTTGGATTTCAAAATCATTAATTTTTTTCTTTTTGACGATTTATCGAGACTGGTTACTCTGGACCTAGCCGCCAGTCGAAAGTCATACCCCCAGATGCGCGGGAACCGGATTGAATCCGTAAACCCTCGCCCCATCAGGATCAAACCCGGAATGAAACACCAAGTCAAACCTTCACCTGAATGTCACAAAAGTTAAATGAGGAGGGTGAGATTTAAACCTGAGTCACTTAGTACACTAGGCCAACGCTTTAACCACTCCACCACTTAAATCATTGGCTTCAAAATCATTAATTAACATACTAATCAATGTATTATAATAAAATAAGATTTTGAGTTATCATTTTTTATCATTTTAGACATCTTAAATTTATTTTTTCTGTTTCTCCCTCTTATTAAATACTTACATTAATTATTAATTATATTATTTAAATTAATTCTTTTTTAGATTAAAATAATTTTTAATAAGTTAAGAAAGAGATATTTTTATAAATGCAATATCTAAATAAACAATTTTTTGTATAAAATAAGTATTTTTTCTAAAATATCAAACTTTTTTAAAGATGCAAAATATTTTAAAAAGTAGTGTTTTTAGAAATTAAATATTTACGAACCATAATAATTAAAATTCAGAGTTAAAATAAGTTTTTTTATAAAATGACATTTTCTTAAAACGGTTTGATTTAGAACAAAATAGTTTAATTTTTTAATAAAAAAATTAAAATACAAAACTTTATAGAAAATTATATCATTATTTTATTACTTATAATCATTACCTATAGGTAAATTTAACAATCTCTTATCTCAAAATATGATTTTATAACTAATAATTTTCGTTACTAATTATTTAATATTTTATTTATTCAACCCGTGTGATAGACGGGATATTAATCTAGTAAATTATAAATAATCATCGTTAGGAACATATTTTGGTGGTAATGTGGTATGTTATATGCTAGTTATGGAAAATGTTGAGTGTAATTTTTGTAAGGTACGGGTGTAAGTGGTTAGTAGGAGTGATTTAGGAGCTGGTATGAAAAAGTTAATATATAATTAGTTATCACGTTTTAAGAAATCGTGTTTTGTTCTTGGTATGGTTAGATCGTTGTTATTGGAGTGATGCGATAGTGAAAAAATGTTATCAAAGTAAACAACCAAGCGAACACCACGTAGTGGTGAAAATTTGTGGTGGTAGTGTGATGGTGACCAGATATTTTTAATGATTGTTTAGTCAGTAATTTTAAGTTTATATCATTTTAGACAAATATTTGTAAATTCAATACATTCTAATAATGTATTATTGTATAAAAATTGATATTAATAAAAGAATTAGAAAAAAATATAATTATATTATATTTTTAACATTACATCAATTTAAAATTCCAAGGACTATAGATATAACACTTCAAACTTCATGATTTTCTCGCGAATATTCAACCAATTCAGTTTTAAGGTCATTATAATTTTTCTATTGTGTATCTTCACATTGATAGTTGCTTGAGCATACGAAACGGACTCTTAAACATTTATTATTGTAGTTTGGATTTTTACTAAAATCGGATTGTTGGTCTTTGTGCGATCATGGATAACTTGGATTCATCTTTAAAGTGAACGTGTTTTCACATAAATAGTTGTCGAACCATACTGATTCGTAGATATATACTGTTATAGTTTGGATTTTCACTAAAATTGAAAACGTCTGCTGACCTTTGCATGATCCCGGATAACTTGGATTCGTCTTTAAAATGGATGTGAAGTTTTCGCCTAGACGACATGAGTGATAAATCACACAGTTGGAGAGCGAAAACTCACCGCCCTTGGAGGAATCGAACGATGACAACGACGACCAAGAAGATTCCATTTTTGTGAAGTGTACTGAGAAGAGGAATGAGGTCGGGAGTATTAAAAACTACATAGTTATTATTTGAGTGAGAGTAGTGTGCGTGCACGCACGTGTGTGTTAAAACTATTTTATTTTTAGTTGAAAGAGTCGTTGAACGACTAGTCAAAATGAGAATGGGTGCAGGTCAAATGCCCTAAGCCCTTGAACCTATGCATGCATATTTTCTCTCATCAGTTTCTTACACGGTAAGAGGTGGTGTTCCCACATAAATAATTAAATGAGGCTTAACTATCATGATGATTACGAATGCCCTTAACATCACGCCAACTCTTGAAACACTACGAGGGAGTAGCTAATCAACGGCAAAAAAATCAAAATCAATTTGTTTAAATCTTTCATACATTTAACATAATGAAAAAGAAAATTCTTATTGATTTACTCTTGTATATTCAAGGACCATTACAATAGAATATTCAGGTTGTTTTCGTACGTATTTGTGCAACTTACTGCTTAGAAAATTTGTTTCCGAAAAACATTAGACAATAATTGTCTCTTTATTTTACATATTGATTGATTTTTACTGTATTAGTAATTTTTCTACAATTTTAATTTTTTTAATGGAATTTGTAATTTGATAACTTGGATAATTTGAGGATTGTGGATTTTAATAGCTATCAATTTCAGAATCAAATGTGATTGAATTGGAGCCAACTTTCCGGATTTCGCATGTAAAAACATGTGAATATTAAAATTTAGTGACTTTACCTCAGTCAAGGGCTCTGCATCTCGACCCTGCAGGGGCGGTTGCCCCCGAACCCCCGCCAAAGGGGTGTCTTAGAACCCCATTACTCAATTGTTTCACCCTTATGAACCAATGAGGTTCTAGTACCGAATATAAAAAAAAACTCAAAAAAAAAAATGCACTTGCATCTCCTGACTTGTTTAATGAATATCGATTTACATTAGTCAATAAGCTTAATCTAAATATACAAAAAAATATCTAACACTTTTGCATTCATGTGTATTAAAAAGTCATGGATCTTATTGTCTAAGAGACAATTTAAGCCTCAGGTATACAACTTTTGCCGTCTAACGAGCATTCTAGAGCTTTGAGACGAGGACTACTATATAGAGAGTCATATCTACCATTGACTCGAATGATGACATATTTGATAATGCGACATCGGACAACTGCGTTTCTTGAGATAAGATCGTTTATTCTTTCTTGCCTTTGTTAAAGTTTCATACCCATGTAAAAGTGCTTTCTTGCCAAAACATTATCCCTTAAAACCTTCTTTTCAAAAAAAAAATCCCTTAAAACCTCTTGCTAAGCCACTTAACTTTATCTTAAGCTGTTTTTTACTAATTAGACTATGCATAAAATGTAATTTACATTTATGTGCCCACACCTAGATCATGTGGACTAAGAGGATAATTAATAAAAAGAAATTCAAACATTATAAAAGGTTGATTTAGACTAAAGTCGACAAAGGAAATAAATTTGGATATCGAAGATCTGTGCAAATTATTTTATTTAATAATATTATATATTTCTTGTTATTAATTTAAATTTTTTTGAAATAATAAAAAGGTACGGAAAATACCTGGTCTATAGTAAAGGGTTTAAATTGTTATTTGTTGTTTTATTGTAGAGAATCAATTGTGGGCCATCGGGTACCTATAAAAGCAAGAAAAAATATTTTCTCTTTTTATTCTTTAATTAAAGGCTATATACAAAGCTAGCCTATAAGTCTGTTTTAATTTTGATTTGACTCCTCCATTATGAATCTTTCTCAAAATAAATATTCAAGATAATGTTTTAATAAATATATTAGATTATTAAAATTTTAAAGCTAATGAAACAATACTATTTACCTGCCAATCATTTGTAGTGATCTCAACAATATTTTGTTTCGTGTTTTTATAATTTATAAAAGAGTATTTTCTAAGTATTTATATTTTAAAAGTATCATCAATCCGATAATCCTTTGCAACACAATTTGCCTTCATTAATCGACACGAGAAATAACTTGAATATTTTTTAACATCTTTGCACCCAAGAATTTTTACTAACGTATAATGTGTAGGTGATGAACTTATTCGAGACATTGAGTACACCGGAAAATAGATTCGAGCTTTAAAGCCTTGAGGAACTTGGTGAAAAATTCATGAAAAATGATATTGTATGTGTGAACAATTTGTGAGGAAGGGTGTAATAATCAGGAACATGAAGAGAGATTAACAATGTCTTTTACCATAGAATATTGATATTTGACGTCATAATAAACTCGAAAGTTAAAATGAAATCTAAACTATGATGATGCTAAGGTATGTATTTTGATCTTAAATCTATAACTTTTTTATGTACTCAATGCAAAAAAATTACTTTAACAAAAAAAAAGAGGTAGAAGTAGTTTTCTTTATCTTAATGTTTCAAATTCCAATATTAATTAAACATTTTTTTTGGAAAGCAACGACTTCAATTAAAAAATACTAGCAAGAAGCTAAGCAACGGAGTACAGCAGAAAATACAAATCACGAGAACATTACAACGCTTAGAAAAAACATGCAAAATACGAGAAATCAAAAACTGAATTTCACCCGGTTCTCCCAGTATTAATTAAACATTTAGTTTAAATTATAAGAAAATGTGTTTTGCTCTAATAATCAAATATAATATAGTATTTAATGTTAGGATGATTATCCAATCACACCTAGAATTGTAGTAATTATTTAGTTGTTCGAATAAATGGTAGACCCGACCAATTCGCCTATTTTAAAATATTTTATAACTTATTATTATTATTATTTGTTCCTATACAAGTGTCTTTATCTACGTGACGAGTACCCTTAAAATCAAAATCCGTAGGTGCTTTTGAGTAGTCAATGCTGGTCTACCAAATAATGCTTTTGTTTAATACCAAAAATATATTTATTCTTTTCATATCATTAATAATCGAAATTGTTATCTAATATGCCAAAATAAGATTTATTTAATACGTCAAGGTAAGTAATTCCTATGGTGGGTTTTCTGTAAGGTACAAATTATCTTAATCAAGGATAATGTTTTAATTAGTAAAATTTAATTAAGTGAACAATTTGTGGCAACACTTTAGGATTTAGCCATTGTAAGCATTTAGAGTCTTTTTAGCATTGGTTTTGTTGTTCTTTAATCCTTTAAGTTACGTATCACTTAATCTCATTGATTAGAATGATATTCAATAGGACTCACGAATATACATGTAAGATGTAAGATGCTCTCATGATAATTAAAAAAAAAACATTTAAAGCACTTAGATTTACCTTCAAAAGCTTAATTAAGTGTGTGATGCTTTTAAGTACTAAGGAGCCGTTTTGGTTCGTATAATGTTTTTCAAAAAAATTAAAATTAAAGTTGAATCTCGTTAAAATTAATAAAGTGTTTGGTTAGTAAATTTTAAGTAGAATATTAGTAAATTTTGAGTAGAATTGAAATGTTAATTTTGAGTATTTTATTGGATTGTTAAACATTTTATGGGTAAGTGAAATAAAAATGATTTCTAATAAATTTGAGAAAAAATTTCAATTGTAATTCCATATAGTGACCAATCAAACATGAATTTAAATAATAAGTTTTCTATTTTCAATTATAATTCTAATTTCGGCGAATTCTATGAAGCACGAATACTCTATTGATCAATGAAAATTGAAATAGGTGACATTTAAGCCGTTGTTCTTTTTCATCTTGCTTAAAGTAAATACACGTGGACGTATAATTTTATGTTTTGATTTTAGAAAAATATTTGACAATTTTAATGGTGTAAATGATGAGAAAATTATGAAAATGTCATTCTGACCCTTTTTTCCCCCTAAAAATGTCATTTTATTAGGTCATCCCAAAAAAATATCTCCATCTAACATAATTGCATTCGACCATAGAACAAGATCCCCCAACATAATGAGCGGCTCAGATGAAAACATGTGTCTACACAGAAGTTCTGACCATGTTTGTGTTCGACTCAGATGAAGACACTTGTCTACACGGGGTCGTTCCGGCCATGTTCGTATTCGTTGGGAATCGAGCGAAACTTGTTTGTGTTCATCCGAACCTTCTTAAGCTTGTTCAAACATGATAGTTCGTACGAACCTGTTTGCTTTTGTCCAAGTTTGCTTAAGTTCATTCGAACCGGCTTAAGTTCGTCCGAACATGTTTGTGGTCGTACGAACCTGCTTGAGTTCGTTTGAACATGTTTTGTGATCGTACAAACCTATTTGTTTTTTTATCACTGTCGGAGCGACCCTGTTTATACACATGTCTTCATCTGAGTCGCTTATTTTGAGTTCGAGTGAATCTGTTCTATCATCAGATGACTCTCTTGGCTGAGGATATTTTTTTAGGACGACTTGATTGAATGATAATTTTAAAAAAAATTAGGGTTAAATGAACATTTTTAGAATTATCCTATAAATAATACAAAATTTTCATACAGAGAGAGAATGAGATACGCAAGAACTAATCTTGGAATTCTTTTTTAAATAATTGTTCAATTATAACCTGTCGGTGTATCAAAACAATCATTTAGGAATCTAGACATACGTGCAAAAGTCGTATTTAATTTATTCACTTATTTCCATTTTGTTTGTTATAATAAAGATAGTGCAACTGTTCGTGCGATGTGTTAAGAATTAATGTAGTATAAAATATAAAATAGAATTATATATCTATATAATTTGAAAGTGTTAGCTACATGTAATTTCTTATTATATTTGATCATATAAGTTTTGTGATTTTTATATTTGATCTTTTTTTATTTGCATTGCCTTATTATATGTATTTATCTGTACTCCTTTATAATACATAAAGGATGGGTTGAAAAGTAATTTGTCATTTCTTGTAAGACGCGCCCGTTCACCTACTCTTCTTCGCCCTCGACTTCGCCTCCACCAGCTATTACGCCTGATTGAGGCACCGGTAAGGGGACCGCCGACGTTTCCCTTCTAGCAAATTCAATTGCATTCATTGTTGGGTCTCCTTCGTTTCTGTAAGATGCGCCTTTCCAGATATTCTCCTTCTGTTTCATCTCCGACGTACAAAAATTCTTCAAATTCCTGTGATTTGTCGATTGATTTCATAGAGCAAGGGTCTACTTGTTCGATGATTTAGAATTTGAAAACGAAAACGCCCATGAAAAGGAAGACGACAAACAACAATCTTCATCATCTTCTTCTTTAGCATCGTGTTCTTCATCGTCTTCGGGTTCATCGTCCAATAGGAGTAGTAGCAGAGGAAGGGGCAGTGATAATAGCGGTGGTTCCGTCAGCGGTGGTGGTGGTGGCGGCGGCGGCGATGGTGGTGGTTGTGGTGCTGAAGAAGGGGAGGAGGATGAAGATAATGGTGAAGTTAGGTCAAGTTTTCATCACCATCATGATGATGATGATCATTATCAACAACAACTGTCTGGTTATGATGATGATTCTAATATTGATGAAGAAGATAAGGATATGTTTGAGTATGATAATGAAGAGTATTTTAAAACCCAAGTTTCTAGCCCATTTCCTGTCCCTGGTAATTCATCAAATAATTATATCTTTATGTATATTTTTTTATGAAACATTACATTTTGTAGCATATGCGGAGGATATAGTATCATTACTATTTGAACTTGCCTATGTAGAACTTAAAACATGTAAAGTGATTTCTGTTTCTACTTTTGATGATCATTCAATTGGTGTAGGTTTGTAACTGCGATTTGCT